>CAIGRN010144366.1:0-40668 GCA_903798345.1 Fraxinus anomala
ATATAATAAAAACTTTAAGCTACATCATCAATCCTAACAATAAAAGTATTTAGCCACTCATAATGTTGAATTCAAACACGCAAAAGTGGAATGACATCACCAAAAATTGACAAAACGTGAAGATTTCTGGTATTTTCCTTTCCTTTCTTTTCTTTTCTTCTTTCCTGCTCTTTGGCTGCCATCTTTTTCTGTAGGTATATATATTATTTGCTGCCCAATTTCCAAAGCTTGTATATGTTTTATGCAAAGCAACTGATTTCTCCAATTTGTGTGAGAAAATTCTTTTCTCCAGCCGGCACTTTCTCTTTCTTTTTTGTACGTGAATTTGCTGCGCTCAATTTTTTTTTGTATTCTTCTCCTCCAAAACTGCCGTGCACTGTATGTATATATATATATATGACCTAAGCCACCAATGATTTGGTCCATTTAGAAATCCAATTTGAGGCTCAATTAATTTCCAATACCAAATTAAATTAACTTTTCTTTCCAAGTCTTCAATTCGTTTGTGTACTGCAAGTTGATCTTTAAAATAAATTTATTTGCGCAGCCCATGCCAATTTAGTCCTCGTACTTTGGATTTTGTCATTTTTTCGTTATTTTGTATTCTTTTTTTCAATTCTTCATTAAACATAAAGTTTTATCTACAAACGACAATTTAACATAAATTAGACAGAATTTTATTTAAAAGACAACAAAATATCATGATTTAGCGCCGCGAATAAGTATAAAAACTACACTTATCATTTAGCAATGTTGAAATCTGATAAATTAACATGGACAGTTTGACAAGGACAGTTTGATAATTGTCTTGATTTATATGAAATGCTATATGAATCAGTGGATGTTAAGTTGGCCTTGTATGTTTACTTAAATGAATAGAAAGTGTAGTTATGTGCAATGATTAAACTGCAAAGAAACTGATCATATTTCTATCGCGTGTCTTATTAAACAATGCCAAAATAAGCACACTGATTCTTGCAGGCAAGAGTCAAAACTCTGGGACTGAATCCTCACATGAGAGTAAAACAACACCTTTTACTTCCAGGGAAAGGATCTTTTTGGCAGATGAACGTGAGAGACTGGTAAAGCAGAGGCCACAAAATGATCCTCAGGTTGCTCGACGTATGATAACGCATGCTCTTGGCCAAAGAATCAAGTCGACGAATCATGAACTTAGCTTAAGGGATAATAAGAAGTATGGACACCCTGTGAAGGATGTGGGAGTCCAACCTGAGGAGGAAGGTGCAATCAAATCGAGCAGTCACACAGAGACAGAAGTCCCATCTACCACATATCCAGAGCCTGCTAGGTTCAAGGTACATGAGCAAAGGAGTCGAAGAACATCTTCTAAGATAAATTTATCTGCTGAAGAAAGAGAGGAGAATGACTCTTCTGGAAAAGAGCTAATGGGAGCTGCGAAGAGATTGTTTGCTAATGCCTTGGGGATTCATCAAAGAGAGGGTAACCCATCTAAGTGCAATGAAACAAGGCAAACCACTGATTGTTGAGTGACTCTACGGTGGTGGTGTTTATGTCTGGAAGATATTTGGCAGAAATAAGCTTTGGTAGCGTTGTGCCCATTTTGAGTTACCAAATTGGAATGTTTCTGTGGGATGGATTTGGCGGACCAGTGGCTTTTCAACTCATTGATCCTGGGACTAGCAGTGATGGTATTTGTATGTCGAATATTAGGTCATTATAATTCTTGTATGATAATGTTTCTCTGCCCACCCACAAATTATCACACAACATATTTTCTTCTGTGATAATTTTAGAGCGCGAGATCAGTGCCAGGTCCACACATGCTCTTTCGCCTTATGTTACTATTTGTTTTAGGAGTGATCTTTCAAATGTATATGGTAAATTCTGCAGTATGCATGTTGTGAAAAATTGTTTTAAAATGGCCTTTTCAATTTATATGGTAATTCTCTGTAATTTTATGTTGTGAACGTATAGAAGTTAAATTTGCTGGTTCCATTTTTGGGAATTTCTTTGGTGGTTGACATCTATTGGTGATCTTGTATACAATTCAGCACGTGCTTTTCCTGTGTTTCTGTCTACCAATAAATTTCACAATCTTATAAAACCTTAGTACAAATCAACCACCAGACATTCAAACCATTAAAAAATTTACGACATAAATGCCAATATTAAGATATTATAAGCTTGCAAGTTGTTGATTATCTGGACATTTTCTTTAGGAAAACAAGGTAACAAATACAAAGAATCAGTGTCTTTCAGCTATCAACTTCTCTATGAACTATGCCTATTTGACACTCATAACTACAATACTGATGATGGCAGAATATGATAAACAGTGGAGATGTTTCTCAATGTGGTATTTTAAATTCAGAATCGTACTTTGCACAGCACGTGATAATATTGCATCACTTCTCTACATTATTTCAATATTTCTGCCTAAAACAATTGATACAGTTATTATAGCCTTGAAACGGTGAATCTTCCGGTACAAGATAAGCTTCGACACAAGATGCCTTTTAACACTTCTAGGGGGCTCCTCCTAAGGCGCATAACCACAGAATTTTCACAGCACGCTCAGGAGATTTGACAGAATTTTGAGTGCTGCTCAGCTACTTTTAATTGTAATATACAAATTGTAAGGCTACTCGTGGCTTTGGGTCGTGGAAGGTGCCTCTTTTTTAGCTGAAGCACGAATCATTAACTCGGTAGCTACTAACTTTTCCCTCAGTATGACACTATATTCATACATCTTTTGGAGGTTATTCTGAAGATCAACCATACTGATTTCATTAGAAGCCTTCAGTTCTGCAGAAGTAAAGAAACAATGGCAAATGTGAACTAAGAGGTCTCAAAAACAGAATAATCATTAAGAAAAATTGTACAGGTTTTATTTTTTTTATATCCAAAGCAGAATATCCCATTAAATCAGTTTCTTCTCTTTAGGTGGGATTTTCTCAGCAACTGATCTTAACACGAGAAGCTGCTAGACAGATGTATATGCAATCTCCCACTTCCTGCACCACCTCCAGGTGGATTCCAGTCTCCAAATGGATAAAATAAGAAAATATGGAAGGAGTAACAGGTGAAGTTGAAAGCCTTAACTAGATCAATCAATCAATTACAATCAGGAAAACATGAATGGGGAAAATAGTAAAACCGAAACAAGAGATTTCAGGTAGCATAGTGAAAATTCCAGTTCTGCAAAATCAACTTGATAGAATTTACTTGTTTTCTTATTGTAGTACATAAGTAGTTGCATGAGATAGTAACATGTGCCACGAGGGATGAAGGTCCAAGCTTTTAGATGCTAATAAAACTGATCTTAGGGCCTGACATCAAGTGAGATCTATTTCTGACTAACAAAGAAGGCAGCATGACAACTCCCTCTACTACTCTCTAAATCACTCCTCTTTTCTTTCCCCATTCTCCTCTGCTGTAATTTCATCTCAAAATAGTGAATGATGACTGAGGTTCTAGTTAACTTTTTGCAAAGAGATGCTCTAAGCCCGCACACATACCACACATGAAGTTGCAGATAATACTCAGCAAAGAAGAAGATGGATAGAGATGAACAATCAATTTATTAAAATTTCTCCATTACACTCCGGGCAGCACGACTCCCTTACCATCACATAGCTTCTTCAATAATCATGCAGTGCTCCACGTTAGTGATGTCTTCCATTAAGTTTCATTCATTTGGCTGGTGCTAAATTCAATTTTTCATTTTCCTTCTATTCTTAGAAGCAGTCTACCTTTCCATGATCATTACAATATATGTAGCATGTGAGCAGCTCAGTGTATTTAATAATGGTACCCAGCTACTCTTCTCATACTAAAGTACTGAAAACAAATACCTTGCATTATCGAAGAGCCAAAAAGCGAATTTGAAAACTGTTAGGTTGGCATTTAACCATACTGTTGTTTTCTTCACTTGGTAAAAGTTAATATTATTGTTGGAGATAAAATGTATGATTTCATCCAATCACTTAATGAAGCAAGGAAAACACAAAAGATGGGCGCGCGCCCCCGGGGGGGTGGGGGGTAACTAGTAAAAAGCTAACATCTTGCTTCAAATTTTGAAACAACAGAAATGGAAAGCCTGGACTTTTGAATCTAGCACTCACCTAATGGTGGAGGTGGTGGAAGGTTAACATCAGCCATTGGAGATGCTTGGTTCCGGCAGAAATCTACTTGGCATGAACCTACATTAAGTTCATCTTTTCCATCTTTTAAGTTTCCAAGGACTAGATCTTCCTGAATTTAGAGATCACAAAAATATAAGCAGATCCAATAGTTTCATGTATAAGAGATAACTTTCAATCGAAACATTACCTTGCAAAGAAACAAACAAAATTAAAAACATTGTAAATCATATTAACTATCTTCAACTTGGGCCCCAGTAGCAATTCACCAGCTAAAATTGTTGCTCCATTTTAAACCCCGGGCAAATGGTCCAGTATGTTCAAGGGAAATTCACGAAGTGCTACACCGTTGCACTTAATGAAAATGATATAGATGTCCATAATACACAGAATTCTAAATATAAATCTTCCTCACTTCCCTGCCCCTTCCGTTGTGTTCCAAGCTACTTTCACTCCGCTAAGAGATTTGGGGGATACTCATTGTTCAAAGCCAACCTAAACTAGTCTTTCATTGAAAATCTCTTTTGTAAAGTGTAAGTTCAGTGGCACCGAGACACATGATGATCCTGGTACTATATAATGAGAGAATCTTTTCGCCAAACCCCTTGATGTATAGATATTGGTGCAATCCCAGTTAGTGAAATCGCTCGATTGAAAGGAGAGGAAGAGGAAAAAATCAAGGATAGATGGAATAAGGTGTAGACCACCACGTATTCCTATTCTCCACCTCAGCTTAATAGCAAGACCTTCCTCCCATTTCCCAGCCGCATAGTAGTCAAGATCAGGCAGCACGACTTGCACATGCCTATTTCACATTAGGAGGTATCGGAGCAGGTTTTTATCCCTTTCATCACTGGTTCTATTAGGTAGCCATCCTGCATGCCTGAATTCATTCTAACCACTTGATTTCATTAACCCCTTCATGTCATTTAGTTGTCTAGGAGCCAGATCCATTGCTACTAATAAACAATGAAAAGCACAATTTTTCGAACAATGACAACTATACACAAAGGTGCATTCCCACACTTGGCAGATAGAGCGACCACTTCGCCAAACAAAGAACAAAAATTGAACCATATCCCAACAAATTAGGGGCTAATTACATGAATATTTTTTTGTCATATTTAGTCCATGATGCAGTGCTGAAGGATTTTACTTATTTCGATCATCAAGATCACTCGAAGCACAAGGGCAGACCATGAGGAGTTGTTGGACGTAGCTACTCTTTCCTGCTTTCAATTAGCTGCTTGTTTTATGACTTAAATACCCTTATTATTTAATTATTACAATAGCTTAGTAATGGAATAATTTTGTCGTTCAGCTGGTTGGGATTTCAACACGATCCTGACTTTATATTCATCTGTTTCAAACATTAAGGGTGGTTATTATAAAATTTCGGTGGCTTGAAGATCTTTAGCCTTCTATTAATCCATACCTGGTATTTATTGAATCAATAGGTGTGTAATCACCTTGGTTTTTATCGTGCTTTTTTATTCTGCTGGACCATTTGTGGAATTAGAGCCTAATGGTTCAGCAAAATAATGATAAAGCACGATAAGAACATAGCGTGATTACACACCCGTTGATTCGACGAATATCAGGTATGAATTAATTAAGTCTGGAAATCTCCAAGCTGCAAAAGTTTTATCAAGACAATCAACAACCCTTAATATTGAATGCAACCATCCACTTCATACTACATTAAGTTCCTATCTCCAATAATATAATGCATAACATCTTGTTTTTCACTCTGCAAGTTCCACAATCTTTGTTAATTCCTTGTATTTAGACATTGCAGGTAAATAATAATATGATTTATTAATTTTTGCAGTCTAACGTATCAATTTTCTTGAATATTTCTATATATTGGTAAGCAAATATGAAGACCCCATGGCTATGAAAGATAAATCTCATAAATGGTGGATGTACAATAGTACAAATACATAATTCATATTCTAAATGTCGTCCTTAACGGAAACATATAGATAAGTGCTTTATTCAGCAAGTTTATATCATAACGTACCTCACAATTGAGAGAATGACTTATCTTGGCCATAGAAATTGAGACTTCTAGATAGAAACATTAGTGCATCCAGAATGCAGTAGATAAAACTAAGTGAAATTATGTAGCATAGGGACAGCCAAGTTAATTGATTTTTACTGGATCGACAAAACAATCCATCTTAATCCTGCATGTACTGGACATTGGTTTATGATCTGATGTCATCGATGAGTGAATTCTAATGTGACCACACAGTGATTTAGGGGTTCGGCTTGTGAATACTTGGAACATATATCCACGTCTCTAAAGAGAGAAGAATGTCCTTATAAAGAATTTTTCAAGTATCTATATCTAAGTGTAAAGTAATTCAATGAAAAAATCACTAATTATTATATTGGTGATTGGACCATACTTAAAATTTACTAAGCCCCTATTTGGTGCACATTTTGGGGCTAAGAATGCATTTTTTTGTTGTTGATGTGATGTGAAATATGTGGTTGAAAAAGAAAGAAAAGTTATTGATATGATGGAAAATATTATTTTATTGAAAAATGTGTGGTTGAAAATGAGTAGAAGAATGAGAATGAAAAAAATAATGTGGTACAAACAGGGACTAAATTATTATATTTGCATTCGATAATAAGTTAATTATCCCACATAGAGAAAAATGTTACACAAGGATAAGTTGTGATCGAAGGGGTAAAAGACAACCACTTCACACTTGCTCAAATTATTGATAAATCAGTGGGACTCGACTATTGGGCTTGTTATTTTGGAGCCTAGCACACTTGATTATTAAACGGACTCATGAGCTTCATTATTTAAGCTAGTAATCTAAGAGAGTAACATTGAGCCTTTAGTGGTCCGAACCACTATTGATATACTGAGTCCAGACGAAGTATTCATCGTGTTAGGGCTATGCATGGGAATTTGAATTGGACAGGGACTCAGAAGACTAAAGTTTTTGAGAGACTGAATCCTATTTATTCTAGGGTTAGAGGCCCACCACAAGACAATTCTAGATCCCTTGATTGACCCTCTCCGTCTCTCTCTCCGTCTCTCTTGAAAAACATGCACTACACTATCAGTGTGCATTTTCTCCGGCCATGTCCAAGATCCAGTCCAAGCTCGATTTTGAAGGTGCTCACCCACCATAATTCTTCTTGGAAAATATCTGAGAAGATCTAGTAGTTGGAGGCTTGTAGTGAGGCAATATAAACAAAATGGATCAGATCTACACAGTTTGAAATCTATGCTTCTGCCTTGTTCAGGAGACTCAACAGTTTTAATTCCAAAATTTACCACCCTGTTCTTTTTCTTTCCTTGCATGTATACCCTAACTCTTCTCCCTTCTCTACTACCCATTTTACCTCTTGTATACAATTTCTGTTAACTTTCCTCACACACATCACATTTACTATTTCTAAGGATTTTCTAGCAAGTGTCTCTATATTCTAAGTCTAACCTCCTTACCTGCCTTGTCCATTATAGCACGATAACCTGGCTTACTTTTTGACACCACGACAGGCTTCAAAGTGCCACATCGCATATAGAGTACTCCCTAACTAACCCTTGCCCACTTTTCATTGCCCCTCACATTGCCAGTAGCCAGTTTGGGACATCGTAAAAAATGTAAAAACATTTCCTCTAGCAAAGGTGCTAAGAAATACAACATTGTGATAATGTATGCAAAATTGAAAGTGACCCAAAACATAGAACATTCTCATTGGAAAAGAGAGAGAAAAATAAGGGCAACTCACTGATTCATTTCTTGAAAATGATGTCCTCTGTTCCAGGTTCGGTGCAGGATGAGTTGAGCAAGATTTAACTTCTTGAGTATGAACACTGTCTGGCACAGCAATCTGAAGTGATCCATTTATAAATTTAAGGACATAAGAAACATTTCAGAACAGCAATACAGGAATGATATCATGACCATATACTAGTAATGCTCAGACACAAATTATTCACCACTTCCTCACAGGATAAACTAACCTTTCTGCTAAAACTAATATCATCCATCCTGTTTTGCAGTCTTCGTTTCTGGGAAGATCCACCTGGGTGGGATGATTCCATCCCAACACCAGGGAAACATGCCAAATTCGTCTTTGTACCATATTTGTCATCCAAGGAGCTAGATCCCCATGTAAACATCACATATTTTCTCAACTATATGAAGATATAATCAAACGACAGTTAAAAGCCAAAAACAGCGGTAAAGTGAAATCAAGCCCTTAATTTCTTTACCATTTTTGAGGAATATAAGAAAACTCACTTTCTCCCAACGTTCTTGAGCTTTCCGACGATTTCTGATCTTCCGCATTACGCTATCCTCATTGCGAAGCCTCTTGATTCTATACTCACACTATAAATGAAAACCATCAGGAGAATCAGAGTAGTAGTACACAACTCAGTCTGCTAACATTTAGACATATATTTTATTCACTAGATTGAATAGTATATCCTCCAGAAGATGGATCACTATTCCCAGATACTTTAAACTCCATTTTAAATTGAAAAGGTTTAACATCTTAATTTAAATATTTTTGAGAGATGCCCCTTCTTGGTTTCATTGGATTTTGACTCCTGAAGAAAAGTTTCACAGCTTGAATTAGGTTTAATTCTCAAGATTTGAAAGCCAAATACATATTGGAGCAAACCACATGAACATCGAATTCAAATAAATCAATATGTAGCCATCAAATTGAAATGAACCAACAGACAAAACCAAATCATATTCCAGTGGGTTCGGCCAGGTTGAGTCGTTTGCCTTTTTTATTTTATTTTTTTGGGTTCTCTATAAGGACATGCATAACTCACATTATCTGTTACCAATCACCTATTTTGCAACAATGGACATACTCTTTCTTCATAATGTTATACCAAAAGAATCAAACGTTAGAAAAAGTGCCATGTGAGGCCTCTTGTTTTTAACTTTTCACGGACAATGAACCGTTTTCTTTTTCTTCGTTTGTGTAACAATTTGCAGAACATCGATGCCTTCATTGAGTTTCAATTGATCTGAATCTCAACTTCTTTGAAGTTGTATTGCGTACCAAAAACACAATGTTTTTGTCTACGATTGATGCATTTTCCTCGAGATATATTAAACTACACACATATACCATCACAAAGCCAACACCTATTGCATTCTCCAAGGCTAGAAAAGAAAGAGTAAAAAGTTATCTCGCTCAAGAGAATAAGAATACTAACAAAAAAAATTCTAAGGTTGCAATTTCTACTTTTATCCTCTTTGGCTTGAACCGTCAATAGAACAGTAGTAACTGCTTATTTCTCTTTACAATTTTAAGTAAACAATTATTAGGAGTGGTTAGACCCTCTTCAAATTAATGATCTAAGAAGTTATATAAGTACTTTTGAGTCCTTTGTGCTTACCCTTTTTCATAAGTAAAATCTACCTGCACCTGGGGTTTGGCATTGACCTCTACCTTGTCTAATGAGTATTGATAAATATTATTAGTACAAAAGGATGGGCAGCATACCAGTTCCATTCTCTACATAATAATTAGAAGATGTTTACATATTCTTGTGTGCACATGACATGTATCCAAGCTAGTAACAAGTGTGGGTAATCTATGTGACAAAAGAAGATAACTTTTCCACAGATGATCAAGTGAATAGCAAACTGTGATAATTTACACAAGAATTAGTGTAAAGAAAATCAATGTACTCATATAGTGTCATTAGAATATTCAAGCTAAAACGATAACCATAGGATGTAGCATTTGAGTAGTCTTCAACTCAATTCAACTCAAGAATTCATCCCCTACTGACTTGGAATCAACTGCACCAATTTTCATCTTCCACTCCACTTGTCCTAATAATAGATGTCACTTTCCCCAACAGTTGTATCTTCGCCTTCTCCGACCGTTCTTAATCTCAATCTATTCTCTGATATTTTGTCTTCAATAGGTGCTACTTCAACCAATTCACTGATATGTTCATTTCTTACTTAGCCCCTGTTTGGTATTGATTAAAATCAGATTTTAATCTAAGTCAAACAATCAATATTAACCACATCTTTCATGGGTCTCACATCTTTTCAACCACACATTTCAAAAATTTATACCACAATCTACTAAAAATTTAATTTTAATCAACACCAAACTCCCTTTTAATCTTCTATATTAACCACATATTTCATTGGTCCTACAACTTTTCAACAACATATTCCATCAACTTTTATCAAAATTTACTAAAAATCTAATTTTAACATCCACCAAACAAGGTTTGGTCATTCAATTGGCTTGCCCCTCTCAAGTAACATTCTCGTCTCGAGTTACACTCAATTTACAAAAATGTTGTTTCTTAGCCACCCAAAATTTAGCCTCATAAGATGTTGGTCTGAATGCATTTCCGTAGAGTTTTCCCTTTTGGTAAGATACCAAAGGCTCTGGTTGGATACAATAATTTATTTATTAAGAAAAAGAAAGGAAAGTGCATTCGTCAAAAGGAGAATGTACAATTTAACCAAAAAAATGTAAAAGAAAAAAAGAACATAATACATCTTTACACCTAAACGATGCCACATACGAACATAAACAAGACAGTTTCCTCTTTCCAAACATTAACTAATAACTAAAGAAAGAAATTCAATAGTATATACCAAATTTATTCTTAGTTATACTTCCTAAAGTAAAAGTGTAATCTTAGCATGTTTTCATTCTCATCACATGCTCTATCACGTACCTCTTAACAACTAAATAATAGAGCTTGCACATTATGTGTATCAAGACCTCCGTAGATACACAGTGAATAAGCGACCATGGCTTCACCATTTGAAGACGAAGGAGAAGCAGACATCTTGTCCACATATGATGGCTTTACCCCTAAAAATATCCTAGAGTATTTTAAACAAGTTAGGAAAAGCATTATTGGGGTTCATTCGTGAATACAATTTTGATTTTACTATTTCTTATGGTTCATGTAATAGCACTGAGTGTAAGAGTTGTAAGTCATATGTCATAAATCAAATAAAGTGGTAGCTAAAAAAAAAATGTTCATGAGATATAAATGGATAAGTTGGCAGTGCAAACAAATCAATACAAAACATTGTAGATAATCAATTTTAACTAGAAAAATGAAAAACAAATGGAACAAGAAAATATAAGATTAGAATCCATACGTACTTGCACCAAGAAGTAGAAAAAAATACCAATACAAGTGCAATAAAGGCCCCCCACATCAGCAAGGAAGCTAACTGCATTGTTGGTAAGAAAAATGTAACATCAAATTACTGACTGCAGAAAACATAACTCAAATGTAATGAAATTGGAAATCAACACCAGAATGAACAACTTATAAAGTCACCAGCCAAATAGGTCAGCAAGTTTCAAATTTCCAAAGATGAAATACTCCAAGTGAAGCCTGGTTCTCATGATAAAGAAAAATAGAATTTTGGGATCTTGTCTTCCTAGAAGAGATTGGATGAGTGGAAGGGGGTTTTGTTCTCAAGTGGTGCGAGACTTGGCAAAGCTGAAGCTCTTGAGCATTATTTTATGTCTCTTTTTGAGAGCACGGAAGGGTGGTTACGTTTATAGTAAATTGTATATAGACGTCTCATGGGAAAGCAAGGAAGATAGGAGTATTGGACAAAAGGGCATTTCATGGCTTGGTGTTTTCAAAATCGATAAGCAACGGTGGTTTAAGTATGGCAAACTTAAAACACAAAAAATATGGTAAATGTTAGGAAAGTGCCAAGTGGTATGAAGGTTCCCTTTGGCACAAGAATCCCATTTTTGGATGGTGCTTAAGAGTAAGTATAAGTTGCATAGCAATGGACCAGATAAAAGAAGTGGGTAGATTTTCAACTAGGAGTCCTTGGAAAAATATTTCACAATTTACCCCAGTATTTCTTTATTGTATGACATTGAATCAGGGGTGGGGAGAAGATCAAATTTTGGAAAGAGGCGTGGAATTGGAGGGGATGGAGTTTTTTGCTCTTCGCTGTCCATTGCTATTTCTTCTGAATTCCATTGCAAGAGTTTCTATTTCCTCTTTTTTTCTTTAGAAGGATGGGGAAAGAATATAGCGCTAAAGTCAAGCATGACAACGCTAAAGTCAAGCATGACAATCCTAATTAGTTGAAAATAAGTAAGCAAAACTTCACCATATAGTGTCAGCTTTTATCCCTTTCAGTGGCTTAGAAGAAAAAAGAACAGAATGTTTTCACAGGAAGAGTAGTTGACAACGTCTAAGTATGTTTATTTGTTTACTTCTACATCTCATATCATGTTCTTCCACGACAATGCTAAAAAAAATGTAATGTTCTTCCCACCAACAGGTGTATGTTTAACAAGTGGACCTCTTAAGCTTCTAGAGAAAAACCATGTAGGTCTGCAAGATCAAAGGGTTTTATATGCCAAACTCCCACACTATCCTGGGATTCAGACATTTGCAAAGGTAGTTGGTTTCAAGGGACCAAGGATCAGAAAAAGTTTAAGCTCAGGTAATGTAAATAGTGGCATGCACAATAAAACTCAATTATGGTTGATTTGATGGGGAGAAAGTTGGAACTTTGTAAAGCCTTTTCAATTTGGAAGTAATAATTCGAAACATGAAGAACAACAAGAAGAGAGAGAGAGAGAGAGAACAAACACTAAGATAGTTCTAGCAATCCCATTTTGATTTTAAAATAAGAACCTTGACTTATACCACTACTTCATTAAATGAAGGCTACACTGATATTGTGCTACAGGAAAACAAAAATAGGAAGCACCTCTTGACATGAATAATCATGAAAAATGTAAAACTTCATCAGCATATTCATTAAAGCCACCGCATGAATCCAGAAATTAACTTAATAACAAATGCACTGAGGCTTTCTCAAGCTGAATTAGTGGTCCTACCATTCTTCTTCATGTCAGCGTAAAAATAAATTTTAGAAGCTTCCCTATAGCATTCTTTCTAGGCATATGACTATGTTCTTGATGACATTCATAGACTTTGCCCCTTACAGTAATTGGCTAGCTGCTGCTTATTATAAAATTAATTTTGTGATAAGAAAAAGGTAGTTCTTAAATTTAGCATGTAGTTTCAACAATCGCAAGTCCGTGACATTGATAATTGAGAAAGGAAATTACAAAAGGAAGTGTGCACGTCAACTCCGAGAACTATAAAAACAGAGTATAAACAGATAATTATATGGACTTTATTTAAACAGAGTCACAAACATATAATTCACATCTCCACAAAGTTCAATAAACAATGCAAAGTATTTTGAATTTTTTACTCCAAACAATATAAACCTCGTACTTCAATTAACATTATAATGCATTGTGCAAGGTAGAAGGGTTAAAAATTTGCAAGGCAATGAATAGAATTCAGAGAGAGAGAGAGCATATAAGTTTATGGAAATTACTCACCCGGTCCTAAAATATTTTGATTGTCAATCTCAACAATATATGAAGATAGGAAATTGACATACAATGTAGTGTTGATAAGTCCATCATTGGAGTTTTCAAGCGACGTTTGAAGTTGACTTATCTCACTAAAAGATGAACCAGGGAGAAACTCGTGAAAAAGAGGTTGGATAAGCTTTAGATCACGTAGATTGTGGAATATTCTAGGAAATAAATTGAATTTCAGTATATTTGGGACTGCCCCTCTAAAGGTAACAGGTACGTCTTCAAAGTTGCTGGCATTTTTTAGCGTTCCACTGACAAAGCTCAAATGCTTCTTATCTGCATGGCTCTTTGCAGTAAGGTTGAACTGAAAGCCAACAGCAGTTGCTGGATTATTCGGAAGATCAATGAACTGCCATGTGACGTACAAAATGTCATGAGTAAGCTGGCATTTGTTGCACTTAAGCGTAATGGTAGGCCCCTTGGTGGTGTTTAGACAAGAATAGTTAGCAAAGTTAGACAAAGGAGCGACCCTGTAATCAATGAAGCCTGGGTTCCCTGTAACTAAAGTCCCAAGACCGCGCAATTGTGCACAGCTCATACTAGAAATAGTGGTAATATTGAATTCTAAGTCATTCAAGAATGCCGCTAAATCAGGTGCATTTGTTGCTCTAAGATTATGAACCTCAACACTCCTCTTCGATATGATTTGGTAGAGCAACCTGTAGTGTAACAAGTATCGTCATCCACAAATATAATATACAGAGGTAGGTACCTCGAGACAGATAAAAAGAAGCAACAAAGTAAACATGGAGACGTAATAATAGTATTACTCACGCAGCAAACAAACCAATAAAGAGTATCCAGCTAGCAATTGAGAAAGTCCCGCCAAGCTCTGTTTTTCGCTTCTTCACTACCTTCTGGTCCTCCTACCCAAACCCCATACATAGTACCATCAATTGACATTATTAGCAACTGTTCCCTGAATAAAGAAAAGAAGAAAGAGTACAAGACTTACAAGCCAGTGCCGAGTTGCGAATGAGACATCAAGACGGCTAATCCACCAGCGGATCTTGAACCAGGGAGAGCGGCCATCAGTTCCAAGGGGAAAGAGGCGGAGGATAAGGCAGGTGCCGAGCCAGAAGAGAAGCATAGCAAGAGTGGCCTCTAAGAAAACGGCCTGCGACTGGGTAAACTTCTTGATGGAGTCAAAGGAGAATATGGTCTCAGGGAATGCCAGAGTAGATTCATAATCAACGCCGCTGTTCAGCTCCACCGCCGAGCCCAACTCAGCCAACAGCCCACAGCTGTTGCTGCTGAAATTGTAGAAGAAGCCAGGGTCGCATGCACAGAGCGTGCCGTTATAGCGGAAGCCATGTCTTGGGCATTGCACTGCTTGCATTGATGACTGAACTTACGATTTATAACCAAATTGACAGAGAAATTTGGGGAATTTGGCTGTAAGAAAAGTGGGAAAAGGAAAGTGGAAAGAAATTCGGGAAAATGAATATGATTGAGGTTGCGTAGAGGTAGGGAATGGAATTGGACAGAGAGAGGGGTCAAATCTCAGTCCCCAACGTTCCCTTTGGGTCGACCGCCAACATTTCTTTCCGATTTGCCGGTAGACCAGTGTCCGAGTGAACTTTAAAAGTATTCCGAGATATTACTGAACGTTTTTTTTTTTTTGATATTCTCATCTCTTTCATTATCTCATTACTATTTTAAAAATTAAGATGAACTTACCAAAATATCATTACATCTGTTATTTATAAAGTCTATTAAATTTAAAATGATGATCTACAACGTAACGATCTTAATAATATTTTTCTAAATTAAGTAATAATTCGAGAAAGTGACAAAGATTTGCAACGTCCACTCATCCTCTTTTATCTTTGCTCTTCGTAGCTTTTCCTTAAATTATTATTTTTGTAGTCACTTTATTGTTCCTAATTACTTTTGTGTCTAAATAAATCATTAGGAGGGCATGAATATGAAAAAAAATATCCTTAAGTAAACTAGAAAATAAGAAAAAGCGAAATATAAAATAAACGTTATTGTCTTTTCTAAAACACGATAGACCCCTCTCCCAATCTTTGTCTTGGAAATTCTAAGTAAAGAGGGCACTTAAAAAGGTTAGATGATTGATACATGATGTGGTGGAGCTAAAGTTTTGAGTAGAGTTTTTAAGGATTGAAAAATTTAACGTTAAAAGTCGAAGATTATTGAAGGAAAAAACTAATTATCCAATTTTTTACGAAAAAAGGGGAGAAATACAAGAGCATGATTTTTGCAGCCACAAAGTAAAACTTTCAATATATTGAAAACTGGTAGAAATTTTATTTAAAGGTTGCTGAACTGGTTGCCCCTCACCGCTCGGTCTATTATTCCCATGAATCCCATCCCATCTCACGAAAATTCCGAGCAGCAGGATGGAAAACGGAAGGGGCCGCCAGGTTGCCATTGGAAACCGTACCTAAGGACTCGCTGCAATAACTGGAGATTGCCGAGGATGGATCCATCCTAGTTATCAGACTCGATCATACTACTACAATGACTGGAAAGTAAAAGTTCTAATCCACCAACAGATTTACAAATTTTCTAGTTTATTCGACAAAATCAATGGACCTAAACAGCAGCATTTCTTTTTCTTGATATGTAAGCTGACTACAAAATGTGTAGAATCAATAAAAATATAATTTAATATATATTGAAAAGGTTGTCAGACAAAAAATCCTATTCATTTTTGCATGACAGCTGAAGATGCAGAAAGGGAACATTGAAAAGCATCATCATCAGATTTCTCTTTCTCTGCTACAAGCATAAGCATCTCAAGACGCCTGTCGAAAAGTAGGGCGCTTTCATCTCTCTTGTCGAGTTCAGCAGCTTCAGCCTCAAGCCATTTTTCTCGTAAATCATCGAGGAGATTTTCTTCTGCTGAATTCACCTCAGCTCCTGGAGCACTTGGAGCTGTTGTTCGAAGAGACGAATCTCCAGAAGGCGGTGGGAGGGTCAAAAGCATTGCCCGAAACTCTCGAGTTTCAGCAAATGTCTCAAAGTTGCAAGCCATTGCATCGAGACAATATTCCCGAATCTTCGAAACACCATACCTTCAAATGAAACAAAATACTTGAGGAATACCACAATTTCAAGCAAATATAGAACTTTCTCGGCTTGCCAACTATTGTTTTCCCAATAATGGTCAATTTACCATGCATTATTGACAAATCAAAGATTCATGGAATGGAAATGCAAAAACAACTCAACCCCTCAAATTTTCTTTTATTGCAAATCCACAAAATTATTATCTTCTAAACAATGAAGTATGCATGTATATGTAAACGTGCTCCTAAGTCCCCAAGTTACCAAGATCACGGCTAGTATTGTTCTCGTCCATCTGCACTGGATTAACAAGGATTAAACATGCAGTTAATTCGAGAGTGCCATAGTCAAACTGACAGTGCTCAAAAGTATTATATATCCCAGTATTATTATAGTTTGAAGCCCTCTCTGTAACAGGAATGTTACATATGAATATCCTTTAAACCTATGCTTCCAGGGTTAACAAGTTCAAGTAAAAGGTTCAGTTCTCTTTTTCTTGATTGTCAGGATTTTACTCCACTCATAGGAAAGTTTCCAGAAGAGCTCGTAAACCAGGACTGCTACACAAGGACTATATGAATAAGGAATGCACAAGAATATTTTCACCTTTGCTTCATATTTTTTAGCCTACAGTAGATAAGATAGACTCGAGGGACAACAAAAGCTTTCTGCTAGGCCTTGCACATTTTCAGAAAGATAGCAAGGTAAAGGGGCAGGAGAAAATATGAAAAGGCTCACAAGGATTGTGCAAGACTATCGAGCTTTGGAAAAATAATACTCAGGGCCAAGCTTGACAGAAATTATGACTGACCTTGAAACCCACGTCTGATAATCAATGTGAAGCAAGACTTGAGGCATTAAAATGTCAAATTGACAAGTATACTAATATGATAATCACGAATAAAACAATCTTTCTTCCAACAACAAAAACAAGCCAAGTCTTATTGCTAATAAATATGGCAATTATATGAATCCTTGTCCACCACTCCTTTTGATTTAGCCTACATCTAATGAAAGGTCCAATGATGGCTTTTAAGTAAGAAATATTTTGCGTTTAGAAGAGAAACGTCAAAATTATCATGCCATTCAGCTACCAAGGGATTTGAAAGAAAATAGGACAATTAAGGCTTGGGAATAAAATAACAAAAAAAAGGGAAAGGAAAAATACAGCGTGATTCAGTACGTGTTGATGTAAAACCACTGGGCAACATTACAGGAATAATAGGAAACAACTGGATCATGCTTTAGCGAGTTTACAAGTGAGGCTAAAATGGTTAATGCCTATTTACATATGAAGGCCTGACTCGTATAGCTAGTTGTAAGCTTTTGGACAATCCTGTAATGTTTCACATATAAATTAGCTCTCCCCAGTGTGAATTATATTATTTTCCTAATGGTGTTTAGCCTGCCATCATCAAATAATAATTTGTTTCATATCTATTAGTCACTGTAGTGGATTTTTTATTGTTGAACCTTTATAAGGTATATGAGCCTATCACAGGCGTAATATTTGTAAAAAGAAAACAAAAATATTACTGAAATCTCAAATCATCAAAAATGTAACATCTAGTGATAATGGTGAAAACAATCAGACAAGAAGAATATAACATACATGTCGGATAATATCAACCAATGGCACAATTCTGCTGGAGGAACCATTTCCAGATGAGGTAGCAGGGCATCAGCTACTGCACGTTTAAGAGGGAATAACAGGTATCTTGAAGAAGCATCAAACATTTCTTCGGCCTGTGTCAAAAAGAAGATCAACAAATTATGATTTAGAAACCCCTTTTTCCCTCTTTTGATTGGGAAGGGGATGAAGATACCTGATCAGGGTCTATGTCCTTCAAACTGTCAGTATACCTGGATCAACAAATATCCTATTAATATAGAAATTAGAATTAGATTATTTGAGAGGGAAAGGGAGAACTTCGGAGCCATTGGAAATATAGTCACACTTCCAAAATTTAATTGGTATTGTTAAAAGATTTCCAACTTCTTTGATGACCTTCATAATGAGCACCAATTACCGGCTTACATTGCCTTGTCATTCTCATTCAATTCTGAGCAACAGTTTTCTTCCTAGACCTCTGGCCTTAAATTGTCAAAGTCAGAAATCAGCATAGCATGTTTGGCTGTGCTTAAAAGTTATTTTTAGCTTTTAGAAAAATAAGGTTTGTTAGTAAAAAATAGTACCATTGAAAATTATGTTTGCAACAACAAGTAACAAGTGTGACAGACTGATAAACACAGCAAATTAGATCTTTTGTCCAAAATGAGAACCCCGCTCTCTCAGACTATAACACAAAAATAGAATGACCAAAACTTCATGGAGTGGTCTCAATCAGCCAAGTCTTTTTGAAAGAGTAAAGGGAACATCAGCTATATTCTGAGGCTATACTACTGGTGTCGTAGCCTTTTCATACTCAGCTCGACATGGTCATCATGCATTTATATTTTATTTATTTGCATGCGTGCATGTCTAATTCATGTCATTGCAAGATTATGAATGATTACTTGCACACTAAAGTGATATTTACACTGTATACAAATTGAAACATTGAAAACTATGTAAAAAACAACCCAAAAAGTTGAGGCTGGTAAAAAAGAAGCCCAAAAGGGCAAGAGTAAGGAGTGCACACCTCACCTCTCAGAGGCTTATGCTGTGAGACGTGCACCCCAATAAGTCAAGGTGTAACTTTTGACAAGGGCACCCAAAGCGTATACTTTTGGCTCCTAGTCAACGCGAGGCATGCCTCAAGGCATAAGCCTCATGCTCATTTAAAAACACTGATTATATTCCTACAACTTTCAGTCTTTTGAATTTGAAAGAATGCATTAGATGTTGTCGATTTTAACTCCAGTATTTTCTCTTATTTTAAGTACTTCAAATTTCCAGCATGATTCTAATTTCTCCACCAAAACATCCCCATCTTTCCAACTAATTTTGTCTCTTTATGACTATTATACATGCTCGAAAATGGGCAAGATAATAAAATTATCTCCATGTCTATGAAAGCATGTACAGTGGCTACTTCTAAATTTGTTCTTTGTGCTACTTCTAAATTTGTTCTTTGTGCAATACATTTTTTCACAATGCCTTTTTTTTTTCGATTTCATGGTGTTAAGAAGCTAGGATATGCATCGATTCTTCTTCAATGATGCGCAACACATGGATTAGGTGTTACCGAGACGTATGGAGGACATGTTAAAGGCATGGAAGAGAAAATTTCGAGATAAGCATAGCAAACTTATATGGGACCTTATTCCGGGCTGCATCGTATGGTGTGTGTGGAGAGAAATTATCAGTCTGTTTTGAAGACCAAACACGAACAACTGAGTAGATTAGAGAATTGTTTTATTTGACATTATATACTTAGTTTAAGCTACTAGGCATATAGACGGGCTGCCTAATTTTATGTTGTTATTTTCTGATTTAAATTGATAATACACTTCCTTTGTATTATGCATTAATTAATAAAATATTTGATTACCTTTCAAAAAAAAAAAAAATGGTTGTGGTCATAAAGTCATCTCTTGGTGTGCACAAAGACCATTCTTCCTCAAAGTGAATTTTTCTTCCTACAAACTCGTACTCCCAAGTCTGAGTCTATACCTTCCAATTCCATATCGTGCATTCACAAACCTTGTCTCCAAGGTTAGTTTACTTTGTTAGATTAGTGCGCTTACATTCAAAATTGAGTAATCAGTTCGGCTAATCTCTGTTAGACCCATTTAAGAAATAAGCCACTTCCTAAATATAGTATAGTAACCAAGTTTACCTAAAAGCTAATTGATTCCTTATCTATCATTGAAATCTTCATAGCACGTGGATTTGAAATTGCAAATTGTCTTCATTTGCCTTTTCAAATATTGAATTTTTTCAAATATTTTTTCTGCTTAATTAATCAGATGTGATTTTTAACTAATTTTCAGGAATTCAATTTCTGGTTATATCTAATAGCTGACCTTTACTTGTTCATGCATAGTATCCGTATTTGATTGCAAGACTTGTGATTTTTATCACATCTGATTATCTATGTATCTATCTTTATACTAAGCAGTCAATCATCTTTTCACTGCATAACAACTTACTTTGTTAATATCAGGCATGGCAGGTTCCACAATGAAGAAACATATGAAACCCAAGATGGAAAAGCTACAGGCTTTTACGAAATGCTTCAATTATAATAAAACAAACTCAGTATAAACATGTAATATCCATCCTTTTGTATTTGAAACATGTAGAATCTAATGAGTTTTTGTTTAGGACCAGTATATATTGCATTCTGATTGAACTGGGTTGCTGATATGTTATGCAAATTCCTTTCTTATTAGGGGGCCATTCAGCAAATTCAGTTCTTTATTATTCAATTCTGTATGATTTCAGGATTAATACCAGACAGATTTCCCAAATAGCCGTGAATTGTAGCTCCTGCCAGTGCTTCAGGTTTTCAACAGTTCGGAACTCTTATCAATCACATGAAGTTGGGCATAGATACCATAGAAACTAGAACTTGTATAGCATCGATGAGCAAGCGCCAGTTTAGAGCTAATTTATATAGAAAAATGAAAGACAGACAGACAGACAGACAGATAAAAGAATGAAAGAAAGGAATGCTTACATATACTCTATCATTTTCTCAAAAGCCTCCATGCTAAGATCATTTTCTTCAAGATATGGAAGAGTATAGTCAAGTAGCAGATTGCTCCCTTCAAGAAAATCGTTCATATGGGATATTCTCGCTTTGAAGTATTCAGATCTTGATGCTAAAACAACTTGATGGCAACGAAATATCCTCTCATCAACCCTCACGCAAACATCTGCAAGATCATCTTGAAAACCGCTCATCTGCATGGAACCAACAAGGGATACTAAATTATCAACACTATTCTCTAGGTTTTGTCCTCTGGAGGAATTGGCAAGAGAGATTTGAAGGATCCGATTCATTGCTGCAGGAAGACGATCTTGCTCTGGAAGGGAGAGGCCCTGCAGGATAAATCGCTTCTGAGAGTTGTCTATATCTTTGAGGGCTTTGTACTCTGCATACTTTTGATGAATCAATTCTTTCTCGATAAGTGTCTGTAATGACTGGCACTTGCAAACTCTGCAAATTTTTACAAGATCTTCCATGTCATCCACAGAAACCTCTAGCCTGTCAGAATAGAAGAAGTGGATAAGGCTATAAAGAGATGGATATGACAGCTTTTCTCTTGAGAATCTGACTTCCTTTTTTTCCTTCCAGTCAGTCTCAAATTTAGCCTTGAAGAATGGTGAGCGAGCGCTCAAGATGACTCTATGAGCTTCAATGGGTCTTCCTTGAACATAAAACACAACATCAGGGGGAAAGTGGTTGGAACTTAACCCTCCATTGAATGATTTACCTACCATTCCAAGTTTCATAATCACATAAACACTCCAGCAAATAAATTAAACTTATGGGAAGGACATTAGTGTGTGTGTGTGTTGTGGCCAATGCATCTAGAGGATCATCACAATTATAATCTCTACTGTTTCATAAACCTTGGTGCTTTTATTTCCAAAATTTCTATAGCCATCAAATTCAACCCCTCATGACAGAGAAACTGCAGACGCCAAACTAGAAACTTGACCAAACCAAAATCCATTATCAACACAATGCATTTGACCAACAGTAGCAAAACAAAGAGAATAAGAAATTTATTTTACATAAATAAGTAACTTCAAGTTCAAAATTTTTCTTGCAGTACATTATGCTAGTTTTACGAAAAATTATCATCATGCCCATCTACCAAATGGAGATATTCCACAGACATGAGTACAGCATAAATTTAAAGCTAACCTTCCCATATGTTTAAAGTATGCTCCACACAATCTCAAACGTATTGTGACTTAAAAGGCTGAATATGTAATAGTTATTTTGGATGCGAGAACATTTAACAATATTTTTGTCTTGTGGAGTGGCAGCTGTAAACCGCTATTCTTTTAACATGTGATTGTCTCCTCACAAAGTAATAACTCCTGTCACACTCTAATTTGATACCAAGCAAGTATAAATCCAACACTTGTAAAGCATTAAATTACCATTTCTTTCCATGGAGGCAGAGTGACTAGCATTACTAAAGGGCGGGAAAAGAGCAACATAGAACTGTCACACTCAACCAAAAAAAAGAATTATAATGGACTACGTAGTGTAAAAACACTAAAATCAAACCTGAAAAAAGAGGAGTTGGCAATTGGGAATTCAATTGATCCAAGTAAGCCGAATTCGCTTTGCAGGCCAAGAAGGTGTCCCTCAAGGAGGCCTGTAAGGGTCCGAGAGGCGGAGGCCGGGCCTCAAATGCCTTGAGCAATTTCCGCACTTTCAAATTGAGGGCAGCGTAGTGGCAGCGGTCCCCATCGAAAGTGTGCTCGGAGCAGATAGCGCCGCTCTCTAGAAGCATTCGGGCGGCATCTAAATGGCCTGCCAAGCAGGCATAATACAAAGCAACGGAGTCCCATTGGTCACGAGCATTGACGTTGACCCCGGAATCGAGCAGGTAACGGAGGCGGTCGACATCGCCGGCACGGGAAGCCTCGAAAACGTCGCCGTATGGGACCTTCTTGAGTGGGATTGAGGAATTGAAATCTTCAGGATCGAGGTCGATATCGTCAAGCTCTGACATTGCTGCTGTTCGTCTCTTTCTTTTTCAATAGTTACACTGTTAAGAAGTGTACAGAAGAAGATGGACATGATAACAGTAATCTATTTTTTTTACAGTAATCGATTTTATTTTTTTCCTTTCTTCACAAAATTTATTACAAATAAATCCCTAACATATTGGACTAATTTTGAAAGAACATAAACGGTCACCGAAGTTTTAAGGTTATTTCAATTAAGTCATAAACTGCTTATCCATTAGTTAGTCGATTCAACAAAAAAAAAAAAATTAATAATAATACTTGTTTGTCTTCCTTATATTGATAAAGACAAATTATTCCTTAAATTTGTCGAGACGAGGAATTAGGAAAAATATATGTCATGTTTAAAAAAGAGTGAACTTCAAGTTGATCATCGGACAACCGCCTTTGACACCACCACATAGTCACACACCATAGCGATATGAAGCGATATGCACATGTAAAAAAAATTATTTTCCTTTTCATTTGCAAGTGGCCAACTTTTTTTCTCAACTTTTTGGAAGAAGAAATGATATTCATATTCAGTTACTATAGTAGTCATCTTATGTAACAGTTTGTTATTTGAAACATTAATTTCTTGTAATTATGTTGTCTCGAATAACAAATTAATGCCTCAAATAGTAAGCTGCCACATATAATGAATACTGCAATCACCAATTATGAATAACATTACTTTTTTGGAAGTAAGGAAAAAGAGTGAGTAATTTCTACTATTCAATCAACGTCAAACTTTCATTTCAACCATACATTTAAATCACTACTCATTATTATCAATAGATTTCATGATCCCCACCTTTATTTTCCTAAATTACTAATAATCAAATCATAACTAAGTTATATGACATTTATGTTGGTTTTTCCAACAAAACTAAACATTTTTTTCCTTTTTCATTTAGAGGTTAATCTCACTCTCTGGCTAAAAACCATAGCATGCTAACAATAGTGAATTAGGTGCAACAAAAGCTTGTTTTCTTCATTACATTGAAATATGGCAACACTAACCTACAAGTGATTACCACTAGTCTTTATTACGTAGTAAGTCGTGACCAAAATCGAGCACCTGGATGCCTATTTGTTAGACTGTCCACTCATACAAGAGAGAGTTATAGATGATATTATAAAACTTCATAAAAATGTATCTCGAGAAATCTATAAAGAGGTCCTATTAAAATATTCAATTTTTTTACTATCCAAAAAAAATCTATCATCAAGATTGTCAGCCACATAAATTACGTTGTTAAACACCCGAGCAGAACCGCTAAATTTAATAATTCAAACGTGAGAATGACTTAATTGAATTTTTTATAAGTTCAGTGGCCATTTTTGCTAAAAAATAAAGTTCGATGACTAATGCAACACATTTTGAAAGTTGGGTGGTCAACATAATTGTTTTTTTTTTTAAAGAAAAAACTATAAACACCAAGAAAATGGGAAATGACGCAAAAATAGACATAGACACAACATGGCACAGGCTTCTATTTTGTAAGAATGAAAAGAATGTAACTACCGCCTAAAACATGAATAATAAATATTGATTATATTCACGATACAAATTTTATTGTCGACATCACATTTTAATTGCAATGAATTTTCGTAACTTTCTTCTTCACATTTTTATATTTATCCTTCAATTATATTTAGCTCATCTGTCTTTGATGGCGATTTTTGTCCAAATATTATGCTAACATGGATAGAAACAAGGAGAAAGTTGAGAACAAAAAGAAGCAAAAGTCGAAAATGTTCATTTCAATTAAAAGGTAATATAGTTAATAAGAAGTATGGTGTGATAATATAGACGTCATACTACCTATCGCTCGCTAAAATTTGTTAAAAAAAAAAAAACCCCAAGGTTGTCTAAATTAATGGTCGACTTGATCGAATTTTGAAAAATCTTTCTCACTGCTTCAGAACAACAGAGTTTTCGATCAAAATACAGTGCTCACAGGATGTTAACTTGAAGGCAAACACAATGTTCTAAACTACAACCTCACCTGAACTATGGGGATTAATTTTTACATATCGATCTGACCATCTTTCTCTTTTTCTAAATACATTAACATTGGTTGGAAATCAATTACTTCAACTAACTGAGAATGAAAAATTATATATGAGATGAAGCTGCAGAAATGATGATGATGGGAAACAACACTGCACTGAAACCGTCTGATGACTCCTGGCTGCCTCCAAAGTTTACATTGTAAACAAACAAACCAAGTTGCATTTGGTAGAATACATCAACAAGAACAGGGCAAGATTGAGTAGTTACTCACGGGGACGGGCAAGCCAAAGAGAGCTAAGTGCTCGAAGCCGAGAGAAGTAGTCATTGATAGCAAGTAGAGCGCGAGCTGATTGCCGGGTTGTCAATATACTATGCATTCGTTGCAAAGTCTGTTGCCGCAAATTGTCAGCCTGCAATGCAAGCAAGGCTTCATCATCATTTATCAATACATTCACATATAACTCATATACCACAACAGTGCTCAACTGATGGAGGGTACCACATTGTTATATCATATTGCATTGCTAGTAACAACGGTCTTGGAAACAGTAATTTATTCGATAAGTGCTAAATGGTTGAAACAGATAAGAAGCTATACACCATATATTTAAATTCATCGTAAACAAAGAGTTGGAGCGGTCAATCTATCAAAACATAGATGGAAAGTTGTACATGCTTCAACACAATTTTTCATATTTACAAGTCAATACAATCTGTGAGCCCCAGATGATCTCTATTATTGGGTTTGGGGAGGCGTGCAGAATTAAAATGCACGAGAATTGGGAATGGGTACTGGCTAGGGAATGGGATTGATGACAGAAAACAAAAGGTACGAAGAGCAAAAAGATAACCTGACGAATGAAGCCTTCAAGAGTTCCCAACTTCCCCATAGCCATTGCCATTTGACCCATGTAGTTGCCGACATTTGCTGATGAAGTAGACGGACCAAGAGAAGCAGCCAGTGTTTCAGCCAGAGACTGCTGCAATGCTTCCATTCCCTGTGACAAGGCGTCTTCAGCCTGTTGAGATGACTGTTGCAAGTTGTTTATTGACATTAACTGCTGCTCAGTCAATGGCTCTAACTGATTTATAAGAAGCTGCAACCAGGCATCGAAGTTTTTAAAACTAATATAACAAATAGAAAAGCTGGGCATTTTAACTATTGTGACAACAAGAAAACAAAACGAACCAAGAAAATTAACTCTCTAATCTTCATCATCATTTTCAGGGAATAAAATGACATGAGCACAGTTGCACACACAGTAAGGACAGGAGAATTAATTCAACATAGTGTATAGTCACGAAAACAACATAGAGAATCCAATAGCTAACCCCCTTGACCATATTGTTTAAACTAGACAGAGTGCTGAGCTCAAAACGCAATGCTCTGCAAATACATGAAATCCTGATATTCAATGAAGGATTATGAACACCTTAGAACCAAAATAGCATGCAAGTAGAGCATATAGAAGCATCAGGCATATCTACTTGACTAATTCTATCCCAAAAAAGCATCATGAAAGGATCTTAGTAAGGTCAACAGGATTTACATAATTTTACTAATAATTTCTCTTAGAAATGCAAAACCATCATACAGACATCTAGCAGCACCAAAGACAGAAAAGTAAATGAATCCCCCCACATAATTATGGTTCCCTATAATCATTTCTTGCCATAAGTTGTGCTCCAGTTTTGATCTACATGAGCTAAAAGTGACAATAAAGCTACATTTTCCAATAAGTCCACTCTTATCAGGGGAGATCCGTAGGGTCTAAGGGAGGAGACAATTTTTTTTAAGTAGAAACACCATCAATCCTAGGCTGCTTTTTTTATACCTCAACCTAGACCCAGTGAGGGAGTTTGGTTTTCCCATACAGATACGTTTTTAAGTAAGTTTGGGTTTCAGTTGGGCAGTAATATTGAAATACTGGTCTGGGAAGTAGCACTCTCTACCTTAACACTCTTATGCACATTCATTCCCATCTCTATCACAGTCTTGGATATGCTGTAAAATATCTTCCCTTTTATGCATGTTATTTTTTGCTGGAGAGGGAAAAATAAATAAAAATTGGAAATAAGAATCATTAAACTCACACGCCACATGATAGAACAGGTACTCGTACAATTGTTTGTTCTATGCTCACACTATGCAATCATTATAAAATTTCCTGAACAAATGGTTTCCTGTAAAACGAGGGTGCTACAGAGAGATGGGT
Source organism: Fraxinus anomala (assembly GCA_903798345.1). NCBI lineage: Eukaryota > Viridiplantae > Streptophyta > Magnoliopsida > Lamiales > Oleaceae > Fraxinus > Fraxinus anomala. The sequence goes on from CAIGRN010144366.1 coordinate 27,466, forward strand.
ACAGACTTTTGGGATCTATTAGCACAAGCTGTCTGCCCTATCAAAGGGGGGAATGAGAATACGGAGTCATCCTAAAAAAGGAGGTTGCTCATGGGCAAAAAACTGATACAAACAATGTAACCCTCACCTTAAGAAGTTCAGATGAACGAAAACCACCAAGCCAGAGGAAGCACCTTTCTGCAGGTGTTTTCCACATGCCTGATAAAATATGGAAGACGTCAGCCTTTGCAGCATCACCTTTTATCCTGAAAATGTCATCATAGTGTGCCAATATGCCGTCCACAATAATGCGAAGTTCACCATCACCCGCATGTGAATTGACTGCACCTCTTAGCTCATTAACCCTGCGGTTATGTTCCTCCAGCCACCGTGCATATTCAACATCAAAGGCCAAAGCGCCTAGAAGTATAGGGTTTACAGTTCATATTTCCATGGAACTCAAAGTCACTGAAATAATTAAGGTTTGTAAAACAATGAACTTATGTTGCCGAGTTGGGTTACAAAAGCATTTAACTGACGGGAAGGGACCCAAATAGACAAATTATTACATCTCAGAATATTTTGATGGGGAAGCCAAAATTCAGGCAACTAATGTAAACCATCAGAAGTATTAAAAGTGGAGCATACGGGAAGTATGAAGACTGTTCTCTGGACTTTAACTTAATTCCTATTCCCTATCAATTTTTATGTTCACCCTTATGCAAAGTTCATTGCTCTAATGGGAGGGGCAGGAAACTGAACTCACAATTGGTTCCTTTTAGCACAGAAACCTCATTCAGCAAAAGCTTAAAATATTTTCTGTATTTATGCAACTCCTTAAGAACATGCTCGTAACTTAGCTCTCCGGGCAAAGGATAGCCCTAGTTCAAATTTAACTACCAGCACACAACCTAAATTTGTAATCCTGATCCATCAACTAAATAAATTTATGCTTTACACCTTGAATTCACAAGTCGCTGACATGTTCATTTTAATATTTTACTTGTTATTCTCCTGAAAACTGTGACAACTTTGCTTTATTTCACTCAACTCATTTTCTCTCTTCCAGTTCTCAGGAATACATATATTAATTACAGTGATGAATTCATAGCATGGGACTTTAGCAATATGTCCTGCTTATAGTTTTGACTTTCAATAGAGCTAATGTTTTATATATTTCAATATATTCGTTTTTCCCAACCGTTCTTTCAAATAAAGATTCATAAATGTTGGGCAAAGAAAATTGAAGGTTATACTCGAAGCTTCACAAAAGCTGACCCACACAGCTCATCATCATAGCATATATAGTTTAATATTCACTAAGATCGTGCCGAAAGAACAAAAAGAAGAACTTAAATCACCTCCAAGAATAACCGTCCCTCACAACTTTGATCTAAATTGTTAAGAGTTCAACTCTTCTCCTTCAATTCTGAAGTTCGTTATATATTACTATCAACCTCTTCATCCATGGATAGTTTCAGAGAAGGATGTCCCGTCTCTGAAACTTTCTACTCCCTTCTAAACTCAGTGCTTAACTTCAATAGCTATTCAACCAACAGGCCCGAATGTACCTCTAACCATTTCCTGAACCCCTTCATTCTCTCAGTCCATCAGTACTACCTCGTACAATGATTTTCCGGAATAATAGTCCAAATGGTCATTGAATTTTGCAAAAGGTCTACAAGAGGTCATTGAACTTTAAAAATCACTTCATTCATCACTAGACTTCACATTTTGTAATCTCATCAATAAACTCAAATTCTATCCAAAAATTGACGGAATGCTGACGTGACTGCATACGTGGCTTGATGTGTCAATTGTTGAGCACCAAATCAGCTACATACGTGGATATTATTTAAAACATGTGTAAAAAGAAAAAAGAATCAACCCGTCTCTTGGAAGAAAATCCCCAATCTCCCTCCTCCCCCAACCACCACCAAATCAACCCACCTCCACCACCGCCTTCCACAGCCGCCACCGCTCGCCGCCGTCGTCTTCCCCACATCCCTGTCATAGAAGTAAAACTACCCAACACCACCAATGCAGCTACAACATAACCTCCCCCTAATCAAACCTTAACCAAAAACCAATAATCTCAGTTGTGACTGGAACGGAGCTTTGACATCAACCAATAATCTCAGTTGCTATATATTTTCATTTTTGAATTTGACTAACCATCAAATTCGGGGAGCTCTCTTCATTGACACTGAAAATTTTTAGAACACGCGCAACCTTCCATTTCCAAGAACCAGTAAATGCTACGTCAAGTGGAACACTTACATCTCCAGTGTAGAAGGAATCATTAACATTGAGCACTCCCAGCATTTCCAAGGACCTTCATATTTATTCACTGTTCCAACCAAATCAAGCAATGGATGAGTTGATCTAAGTTGGCGAGTACTACACCTGTACCACCAAACTTCAATGATCTCCGTTTCAGATCCAGATTTGGTGGTGGTTGGGGTGGGGGAGATTGGGGATTTTCTTCCCTGACTGCGAGAAAGACGTTTTGATTCATTATTTTTTTTAAATGTGTTTTAATTAATAAAATCCACGTGTGTAGCTAATTTGGTACTCACATCAAGTCACGAATGCATCCACGTCAACACTCAGTCAATTTTTAGACGGAATTTGAGCTTGGTGACTAATGAGATTACAAAATGCAAAGTTTAGTGATGAATGAGGTGATTTTTAAAGTTCAGTGACCCATTGTAGATCTTTTGTAAAGTTTAGTGATCATTTGGGCTATTATCCCAGGATTTTCCCCTTTACAACATTCTTGCAGCTTTCTTCTCTTTCTTTTGGAAAATAATTTTTTTTACAAAGGAACATAATTAATTTTATACCTGCTTTGGGCAACAGAATAATTTAATATGAAATTCATAATCATGTAGTCAAAAAGACGATAACTGTACCATTTCCTCCCATAGACTGAGCTTGTTCTCCTGAGCTTGAAATAAATATGCCCTTCAGCAAAGAAAAAATATTCACTAAATTGAGAAACAACAAAGACTTACTAGAAATAGGATATTCAGGGGGAAATCATACTACGAGACAGAAAAGAACCTGCTGTCTAGCTCGTTGGAGTTCCTGCTCCAGTTGTGTCAACTTCATTCTGCTGCTTTCTAACTGTTGGACGTAAGCCTGAAGACAAAATAGTAAAACAGTACACATAAATATAAGATATGTTGATGACATTGTCAAATGACACAATTTTTATTAGACCAGCATCTCTTGAGAAGATATGTTAAAATGCAGCTTAAGGCTCTAATATTTCCCATAGAAATTCAACTTTACAATGCATATGGTAAAATGCTTAAGGTTGGATGGGTGGTAGCTAGAGGGGGGAAATTATTTGTCATCCGGTCAGTTTTATCAAAATATTTTCATCAATTATATGTCGTCCTTTATGATGCCAAGTAAGGTTGTTGCCATTTTTGAGAAACTTACCAGAGAATTGGTAAGAAACATAAAGCCCCTGTTTGTTCTCATTTTTCTTTCATAAAAATGAAAAATATGACCATTATTCATCACATCAAGCCATCAATTTTGAATTTCTATCTCTTGTGTGAAGCCCAATAACATCTATATTTTTCATTCTTATTCTATAATAATGTGTACCAAACAGAGCCAAAGTTAATGGCTTATAATTTTCATTATCTAAAACAAATATAAAAATCAAGAATATTGTTAAAACAGGCTTGGAATGAAGCAACACAAAGCTAATTACCAGGCAATAGCCTGAGGTTAATAAGAAAATCATAGGAGTGGACAATTTTCTTTAAAAAAAGGCGTTCCAAAGGTTGTCCACACGAGAGTGTATAACCATGTACTCAAACAAATTACAAAAGGGCACTCAAAAGCTATATGCCCTCCTGTGTAACATTGATAACACACTATATGGAAAACAGATAGACAGGAGGTTGACAAAGAAGGACAAAGAAGGAACATTTTTCTTAATAAAGTTATTGCATTGAAGGTGTTAGAATCTCAAACTTGAATCCTTAACATGCCTATATTTGCCAGCTTATTATAGATTTGGCGCTAGCAGATCAAATTTGGATTGAATTACAAGAAACCTATACTTTCGATGGGTGTAGACATGGTAAAATCAAGTGTTACGTTCAAGAGTCTTTCAATGGACTAGCAGATAGATACTTATTTTCTTGAATTTCAAGCACCATAAACAAGTAGATGTTTCATCAGTTCTGTATACAGACCCATAAATCTTGAGTAGATTGACATCAAGAGTTGATGATTCAAACAGGGGCAAAAGCATGTAGTTGCTTGGTCAACAACGTTACTCCCATCCTCCCTCTAGGAGAAAGTAAACTAGCTGTTGGGTATGTCTCAAAGGAAATATAAAACTTACATATTTACCTGGCCATATCATGCTTTCTACTATGTAATATAAAACAAAATAATCCACATACCAATAGACAAAAGGGGAATAAACAGAGAGAGATTTCAGCATTGGACAAAGTTAAATATACCAGAAACAATATGACACATATACATGCATATGGTGCATGAAAACAGCAACGGAAATTTTAAATGGATATCCAGCTGATAGATTAGCCACAATAGATAATTAAACATTGGATCCATGTATCGGTACGTGTCTACACGGATTGGTGGTTGGTTGGTGGGGTTGTGAGTCATATTCAACCTGTGCTGCGTGGTTGACTCTAGGTTTCATCAACGTTTCACCCATGATAGAAATCCTTAGATGATAGTCACTGAACCCAGTTGGGACATCAAGACGTATCATGGGTTCAAATGTGTAGTAAAATGCTTGAAGTTGGGGTATGGGTATATGAACTTTAGAAAGAAACTAGATAACATATAATACTTGCAGGATTTATAATTTTTTTTAATAATTAATTTGTAAGTTCTGTCACTAATAGATTTTACACAAATAAATTAATATACTATTATGCAGAACCAAACTGTGATGAAAACACAACTATTTTCAGAGACATAAGCTTGCATATTTNAGAACCAAACTGTGATGAAAACACAACTATTTTCAGAGACATAAGCTTGCATATTTGTATGTCGATTTTGAAAAATATCCAATCATAAAAAATACAAATAAAACTTTTACAGACACATATCTAACCGAATTATAGAAGTTGTTTAAGCCACATTACAATAGTTAAAAGTTATCAGACCCAACTGGTCCATCAATCAGGTCAGGACGCTGGGCTAAATGGATAATGGAGATGGAATAGCAGTAGAATGGTTATGACACCTTATCTTTAGAGATAAAGAAGGGCATGAACTTTTTGTACATCATTGTATTCCTACTATAAAAATTATGCATAACTATAACTACAACTTTAAAAATTAAGGAATGACAAAAGAATACTAATGTAGCTGCACTGTTACAGTAAGAAGAAAAATGTGCTGTATTCTCTCTTTTGTTTTTCTACAAATCAAATCAATAAAATATTTGTTAATTTTTCTTCTACCATTTCTCATTAGTAGGTTATAGATAAATCCAAATATCACTTCAATTTCATTTTATTTTGCCTTTTGTCATGCAGGTTCACGAGACAGATTGGTAATATACATTCCGATATATATATCATAATTTCATATTCCCTGCTCCACTCTTTCTAATTTCCTTTTTCTCCCCATGTGTATTATTTGTCATATTCAACATACAAAATATATGGCAGCACTCCTCTTCCTCTAACGTATACAAAAATATGAAAATCAATTTATCAAGACCATCAGAATTCTATAAAATCATGTCATGTTTCCATTCAAATTATATTAATGATTTTCATATTAAATAGATGAATGACAAAACGAAATTGTTATTAACAAAGAGTATTCTCTAACAAAATATTAAAAACTGAAATAAAAGATATTATATCAGCCCTTTGAAACATGTATCTACGAAAGTTTTTTTAGCCTTTTGCAACATACTACAAGCTTTGAACTGTTTTATGTTGATTATAGCAGTCATGAATTTATTCTTACGTGCAAACTGAAAGTGCTTTTAATGAATTAACAAATTCTTTCCATTTTATCTAGCTATAAAAATTGAACTACTTACCTAAATAAATAGTTTAGTAATCAGTTATATATGGATATTGCAGACATCAAACTAGTGCTGGCTTGGTGGAAAGGAACTTTGGTTATTACAAAAATGACCCAGGTTCAAAAGACCCTACAAGCATTTGGAGTATGTTTTATGTGATGCCCAATTTTATCAAATGGTGCAGCCGGTTTTACAGCAACCCTGTCAGTTTCTGGCAGGTTATGACCGATTCAACTGTGAAAAAGTCCACCATAGCTAACTGCACCTAATCGCAGGTTCGGTAACGAACCAGCCGGTCATTCCGGTTCTGATAACAGTGCAATAATTGCTAAAAACTACACATCATGCACTGGAAGATAGAGCTCCTAGTTCAGAAGTTCTAGCATGATTATAATGAAAACTTAAAAGTGCATGCACAGATGATTTCCATAGCAAATCTGACAACATGCATTTATAAACGGTAACCAGCATTTGAAGCTAAAAAACACGGGTGCATAATGTGCACAACACGAGAACCTACTTTTTTTCTCAAACGGCTTTTTCTCGCAGCTTCACGGTTTTGAGCGAGTCTGCGGAGCGTCTGCAAGAAGTTGTCGAGATCATATATCTACATGGAAATAACGATATAGGTGCACTAGATTTAGTAAGATTTCAAACCTTTTGATCCCTGGACTTATCGCTGCCATCAGAAGCTACCATACCCTGTGAGAGAGCGTTCTGAAAATAAACAGGAAACTAAAATTTAATATTAAAGCAATAACAAATAATACAAGCTTATCACGCTAGAGTAATGGGAGAAATATGCACAACAGAAATGAAAACCTGATCGCCTATGTATCAATTCACAATAATAAGAATCAACAGAAATGAAAACCTGATCAACTATGTATCAATTCACAATAATAAGTATATAAGAAAGTAAATAAAGAGAGAATTTTTGCATAATATATTGGAAAAGCATTTTGGACATTACCCTCAAATTCTTATCTTCGGTGTCAGCATCAGTTGAAGTATCAGTCCTAGGGCTGACATCTGCCATACTGGACACTCCACAATAACCTAGATAAATACTTCAAACTAAAACAAGCATATATGTTCACTACTCTCTTGGAAGAGAAGATCAGAACCCAATGTCACTGGATAAAACTCTAGTAGGAGGAAATTATACTGCAAAGAGAAAAAAAATCCAGTGACTATGTAAGAAACCTTTTTAGTGTTTTCAAAGCAGAACAGACATTGATAAATAAGACTAAATCAGTGAAGCACAATTCCAGCGATTATTCTGAGTTTAAGCACTAATTTTTGTGATAAATTGTTTTGTTGGTGCATTTTATGGTTCAAGGAGCATAGATTGCAGTAAACTTTTCATATTAGAAAACCTCAGCGAAGTATTTCGTGGAATCCCTACTTAGAAAGAACCATGGAAAAAATACTGGTTGAAATAATAAATTCTCATAAGTGACAAACAAGCATTAGATTTGTATTTAGCTAATGTTGAGAAACGGAAACTGTTGACAAATCCTTTTCTATCTGTACAAATTTCTTGATTTCCACCTGAAACTATATTTACATATTTGTTAGCATTTTATTCCCTTACTTTCCTATGATTTATAGGAGCAGATTTCTCTTTTAGTTACCCTTTTGTCATTGCACAGTTTTATATAAATTATTCATTCAATACACAGCCTGCTCACGTTGTATCAGAGCTCTAGGCCCTTACGATTTCAACCAGTATTTCCTTGACCTTAATGGCCTGAATTGCCAACAAAGTAATCAACCCAGTCCCAGAATTATCATTTTCTTGAATAAAAATTTCAGAATTCTCTAAAACCAACCCTGAAAATGCTGATACCATCATCATTGGCTCCCAACATTCATCATGTGAATACAAAAATCTGCAAGCCTCATTTTGACTCGATGAGTCACTATTTTTTATTTGGTTGATGAGTATAACTCTAACGCATATCTTGACCTCTAAGTAAGATCTTTTGCTATAATTCTGAGTTTTTAGATTTGATTGTTGTTATTTTTGTTCCTTTTTATGATTGCGGGATGAAATCCATGAACTAGAGTTACATTGGTGAAATTGGCAAGAAAATGTGAATAAGTCAAGGTATTGAAGTAAAGATCAAGGACCGAGCATTGGTAGATGAGAAAGAAGAGAAATTGATGAAGAAGCAAGTTGACGTGAATAGTCATTACAGAAATTAACGCCATGCTAAGTTGCTGCCATTACAGCCAACAATAAACTCATGGCAATCTTTCTAATATAGAATATCATATATATCCATTTTCACCTAGCATACATACGTGTTATATTTCTGCACAGAAAAAACAGAACTTTTGGAAACATTCAGATCAGAAAACACGAGACCCAAGTCAAACCACTACACGTATATCAAACCAACTGACAAAAGAACAACTAAAACAATCCTAATAATAACATGAAGAGATGAATCTCAATAAAATGAGGATAAATAAAAAACAAAACCAATAAATACGTATATAGAAGAATCCCATTTTCAGCGTGGACTTACAGTGAAAGAACACAGGGTTCAACAAAAGCCCACGTCAAATTTGGCAGTTCACTGTATTCTCCTGCAAATTGATAGCAACCCAACAAATAAAACTCAATAAACGAAACCTCTAAGCTGTCGCTGATGCTGATATTTATTTCTTGATTTCTGTATGCTGCTATCAGCCAATTTTGACTTATAGGTCCTTTCCCAGTTAATTTCCTTTTGCTGGAAGCTTCTATGTGAAATCCCTGTCACTTGTATAAAATAAAATATAAAAGAAGAGAAAGAAAGGGGTGTATTAGAGAGAAATTGCCAAATTACCTGGGGTGGAGAGGGAGTAGACAAAACTACCGGTTTGCGAAACAAGAATTGGGGAAATTGCTGAATCAATTTCAGATTAAACTCTCCCTGAAAATTTTGCCAGTCGTTGACTTTTTTTAACTCGTAACTCCAGTCTTCAGGCCTGCTCGGGAGTTTTTTTATTTATCTCCATTATTTGTCATTTTAATTTTTGTAATAATATTTTTTTTAAAATGCATGGGTTAAAAAAAAATAGACTTACGTATAATATTATTTTATTAAAAAATATGTGATTAACAAAAAGGAGTGAATGATATTTTTAATTGAACCAAACAGACACCGTTTACGAACAGTTAGAAAAAATAGTGATTGTTAGTTTTTTTAGCACCAATTTTGAATAGTTTAAAAATAATCAATTAAACCATCCAAATTAGTGTGATGTAATTTTGACTGATTCTCTCAATCCATCAAATCGTTAGATTTTGGTCATTTTTCATATTCTCTCCAAATTTTATCTTTTATAAAATAATTATTTTCAAAACTAACTTGTAGATATAAATATATTAACTAAAAATTTATTTATAAGCAAAAAAAAATACATTATAATTTAAAACAATTCCTTATAAAATAAGAAAAATTACATAATAATAAAAAAAAATTATTAGTAAAAAATCACTTTTATATTAAAAAGAATGTTTATAAAATAAAAATACTTCTAATAACATAAAAAATCATTTATAAAATATAAAAAGTTATTTATTAGTAAAAAAATCGCTTAAAATATTTTAGAAGTATAAAATTAACCTATAATTGTAAAATTTAGTTAAAAGTAAAAATATTAATTTAAGATTTTAAGTAAAATGTTTAACTTTGTCTAATTTTTTAAGTTAAATATTAATTTATACGTAAAAATATAACCTATAAGTAGAATATCACTTATGACAAAAAATTTTATATAAAAAATGATAACTAAAATTTTTATTAAGAGACAAATATGTAATTTTATTATTTTTTTAAAAAAATTTAGAATCAATGGATAATAATCTACCAAACATAAATTTGACAAATTTAAAAATTACTACTAAAATTATTCACAATCGATCAGTTCATAAACGCTAAAAATCGGTACTGTAGAAAACACTTATAAATGAGTTTTTTAAATTGTCGGTTTTAAGCGATTAGGAGTGGATTGTTTTGAGTGATTTTTATAGAGGTTTTTAAAACAATTAAATTCATATTTGGAAACTTATTATGCATTGATTTTAAAAGGCTTTTTTTCTTAATAAATAAAATTACATATATGTCTCGTACTAAAAATTTTAAATTATTATTTCTTGCATTAAATTTATGACACATAAATGATATTTTGTATAGGTAACGATGGGAAGCAAAAATCGAGAAAGTTTAACTTATAAGTAAATTTTTTAATCATCAAATATATTTTTTGCTTATAAATACTTTTTTAGTTAATGTGCTTTTATTTATAAGTTGTTTCAAACAAAATAGGTGGTTGAAAATAATTATTTTATAAAGGGTAGAACCAAAAAAGAATATGAAATATGGCCAAAGCCAAACGATTTGGTAGGATGAGATGAATGATCAAAATTACACTACATCAATTTTTATTTTTATTTTTATTTTTAGATCATCCAAAATTGGTGCAAAAAAATAAAAAACTAGTAAGCACTAGTTTTTCCAATTCCTTATAAATAGTATCATCCAAAATCGGTGATGAAAAAAACTCATACTGATTTTTACCTTTCTGGTTGTATTGTTTACGATAAAATCGATATTTGTTAGTTTTTTAGAGCATTGAAAACCATCAAAAAATAATGCATTGTAATTTGTGACATATTTCTCAACCACTAAATCAATGGTTTTGATGATTTTTTCAATTTTCTTTTCAAGTTTAACCCCTATAAAATAATTATTTTTAACCAACATAATTTGTTCATAACCAACTTGTAAATAAAAATAAAAAAAAAAAAGTATTTATAGGAAAAAAATTATTTTATAACTAAAAATTACTTATAAGTAAAAATTCACTAGTGAGAGGCAAACTTCAAAATACATTCGTTGATCATTTTTTCTTGTATGTAGTAGATGAATTGATGTATCCAATACATATTCACAAGTCAAAAGGTTTTCTGTGGATACGTTACATGCTTTCAAGAGAGGGCATAGATTAAGTTGTTGAAGGCTGAAAACAAATATAACGCTTATGAATATTCACTAGTCGTGCATGTAAAATTGTAAAAACCTCGTGATTATTCAATTTCTCTGTGTAATATTTTTTAATTTTTATAAGTATAGACTTATAAGGCTATCCTGATATTGGTAGCTAAATGCGCAATGAGAAAGGGCCACGCGAGAATCCCGAGGACGTTGAACGACACGCAACAAAAAACCCCCCAACGCATAAAAATATCACCGCCGTCCCTGATAATCATTGAGTGAATATATATATCAGCTTCAAGTTTGTACGTTGCCGACGGCTACGGTCAAGGAGACAAAATAAAGATAGGTACGAGGATTATGTCCATCTTAATGTGAATGATGCATGCAGATTTATAGGACTATTTTGTATTATTACATTTAGACTTTCAAAATGTCTTTGATCAACAAGGGAGAGATGCGATCTAGGTATTCTAGCCCATTGACAACACAACCAATCCAAGGCACCAAACTAGGGCTTGACGCTCAGGAACACAATCTTCCTAGTGGATCGACGTAGTCTGCAGTATAATTTCTGATGCCAAGGACATATAGAAGAAGCAATAGCACATGATACTCACGTAATTGCTCAAGCAGTTGATGACTTATTCAAACTAATATTAAATTTTCGGATACCAGCGAGAAAACCAGTAAGAACCTAGAAACTCATGTGTTTGTGTAATTGAAGATTTATTTATGTTTTTCAATGATCTTCAATGAAGGAGAGGGGCGCATTATATAGAGAAAAAGACTCCTTCAGTTTCTAGATACACAGACACAATAATACAAAATTTTTAAAAACGTATAAGACTTCAGTACAAGATTTAGATAAAAGCAATCAATACTTAATCAGTTATTTAACCAAACAATAGACAATTTGCACAAAATGATAAAATAATTTAATTATGCCAATTGGATGATTTTGGTGCTTCACATGGTACCAAATTTTGCTGTTGTTGCTAGTTTATCCGATTTTTTAGAATCTGACGGTAGTTCAGCTTGCTTTGCATACTTTTAATTTGTCTTCTTGAAGCTGTTGTTCCAATTTTTCAAGATTTTTTGGATCATAAGAGTTGAAAAATTAAGATCATGGATCTTGAGATTTTTTTTTTCTACATACCACGGAATAAAAAAGACTCAAATAAAATAAATATTGACCAAGCTATGCCAGGAACATTAGCCAGCAAATAAGAAGATAAATCACTTGGAGATGAACTAGAAATATGTAAGCCTAAGCTTAAATGGTCGAAATGAGTTGCCATCCAATCCGTTCGATAATTTGCCTCCCTATGAACGTCTTATGGAGCAAACCCAATTACACCGTTGAAAGTCCTAAGAATTTTTAAGTTGGGATAATGTTGATTATAAAATAACAATCATGCTACATTTACGCTATTATTTATGCCTTTCTTTACATTATTTTATATGACAATATCTACACTCTTAATTTTGAACTCATTTATCATATCACTGCATAGATTTTCTTCGCAAAGGAGAGCGTCAATCACGATGTCATACGAGATGTACATATAGCATTATCCAATAAAAAAATATTGAACTTTCAGAATTACGAATTCTTTCACTAAGGCCCTATTTGATAGGTGCCATTTTTCATGGAAGTTGAAATATATTTTCCAATTTTTCACTTTTTGCCATGTTCGATAGGTAAAATATAGTTCTCTACGGTTAGTGCCTATTTTTTTCCTACAATTATTATATAATTATCGAGAAAGATATATGAAATGTCGAGAGCTAAAAATAAGTGTCAAGTTAGACATGCTGATACTTTTATTTTTCTTTTAATTATCTGCTGAGGATGACAACACATGTTTTACGTTATTTGTTGGTGGTGTCCTATTTTTGTTGTTAATATGAAATATTTTCAATTTTGATGATGTATACGAAGTGCAATTTAAAATTCCGGAGGAAGAGTGTACATAGAAGAGGTAGAAAGCTGAAGAAATAGATATTTGATTCATCTGGGCCGGAATTATGGGATTCTTAAAATATTCCATGGAATTTGTTTTCGACCTAAAAAATTATGTCAATCAGACACAATTAATTAACAATTTTCAATAAAATAAATTCTAGACAATTCAATTTCTTGAAATTCATTTTCTTTCCATCCAAATTTCATCA
>CAIGRN010144381.1:0-17272 GCA_903798345.1 Fraxinus anomala
TGTACAGATTGAATTACAGATGCATATGTGTATTGAAATTTAGATGAACAGACAATGCACGCGTGCTACTCGTACAACCCGTACAGATTTTCTATACACATAGTAAAGTCCTTATTTGAATGAATTGGATCTGATCTAGTTTGACACCTCTAGTTGTTATCTGTCACTCGAACTTATGAATTATACCGTTAAAATCTTCTCGGTAGTTAAACTTGATAAGGTATTATATAGTGAGTAGCGGACAACTCTAATCGACATGTGAGCTTCTCTTTGAATGCATTGGGCTAAATTTGACAACTCTAGTCGTGATCTATCCTTGACCTTATGCATCCAAAACCTTCTCAAGATTCAAACTTGTATTAATTTAGACATACTCTTTGGTATTTAAACAATCGAAAATGAAACTAAGTCCGCGCTTCATTAGTCGGCGAATCTCTAATCGGATATGTCAACTTTTTGTATGTTAATTCTTTGGTTAACTAGTTAGTACTTGAGCAAATTATAAAACAATGAGAAATAGTTTGTGATGAATAAAAGCATCAAAACAAAAATGTGAATGTACATGTCATATGTATGTCAAAAGAAAATCCTCAAATTCTTGTCCGAACTATTGAATAATATTATTTAGCATCATTGATATTAGCATCGGTCGAGGTGACTATATGACATTAAATGATAAATTCTCATGATTTATTTAATTGAATCTATCAAATGTGGTCTTATAATGTTTTAGCACAATTGATGCTAGATAATATTACTCTCTTACTATTTTCTTTCTCATACAGAAATTTAGCTCCTCGAGGGCCACGTATTCTGTCATCAACCCCCATGCAAAGCTAGCATAGACACTTCTAATTCATGGCAATTCCTCTTCACAAATTCACAAACTTTCAGAAGTTGTAATGCAGACGCCCAGGTCGCCTTCCCGGACGTCCAGCGGTTCAGAATTTGGTCGACTAGATTTCTCTTCAAATTCTTTTCTCCTTGCAGGAGGTTTACACTTTTAGTAATCACATTCTCCACGAGGGTACTACAAAAGCAGCTGTAGGGAGTAATTTCTCAATAGGCCATACAGGTTTAAATTTCTTTGAAATTTTGCACATGGCTTAACTCAATATTAAGCCTTTCCATGCAGATTTTTGCTATAAGCATACAAGAATGGCAAGTGCGCCGCCTAACGACTCGTCGTAAGGAAAGATGGAAGCTTTGGATGATTGGCTCGAGCTGAGTCGAAGTACTGAATGCAATCAGAAACTAAGGGATGAATATCAAGGATGTGATCAGGTGAGCCTCCTGAAAAGCCATGGCTTTGAAGATTCAGAGCACGAAGAAAGAATCAGACTTTGGCTATGGCTACTGCATTGAGTTCAAAGAGCCAGCTACTCTCTGATGTGTAGCCATGAATTATGCCTATGCGCCCTTTAAGCCGATTAGTCGAGTCAGCTGGCTGCCATGATTGGGTGAATATTTTCATGTTGCTTTTGTTCAACATAAAGCTCACTTGGTGGAGTATTTGGGGTCTCTTGAAGAATTCTGGCCCTGTGAGATTTCCATTAGAACTATTATGATTAGCTTCATAAATTGGGTGAACCATTTTATTTCTTGTTTGAACAATGCAGAAACTATTATGATAGAATTTTGTTTCTATTTTCGATAAAGTTGAAATAATTTGAGTCGTAGATTTATTTTCAATTGGTTTATAGATAGAATTTGGAATAAGCCCCTTATACAGGAGACTGTACTAGAGCAGTGTTCAAGGACTGAGATGGCAGCCCCTGATTGGATGTTTCAAAATTATTTTTTAATTAAAATCCAATGAAATGTTGCCATCTAACGAACCTGTTTGTACAGACAGCATGGTTCATAGAATTTATTGAAGACAAATTTCAGACTTGAGAGCGCTTGTTAATTAGATATCAATGTCATGTAAACCGGAAAGTTTTTGCTATAATAAAGAAGAGCACCACAAAATGATCTTCTAGAATGGTGTCTAGAAACATGTATTGCATATCCAATGTATTCATGAAATAATCTCAGTCAAGGAGATATCAAAAAATAATGAACATCATGCAGTTACAACAGAACCATAGATGACAACCATAGAAGATAAATCAAGTTCCTGAACTTTTGTATAATTCATTCAACCATAGCGGTGAAGATGATACCTTGAGTTCTTCGCCTTCGCAACTTTCATTCTGTACTTCACTCAGTTTTAACTGTTCTTCATGACTCGGGATCAGAACATATGAAAGAAGAGAAAACGAGAAACAAAGTTTTCGTTCCTCTTTCTTTTCTATGGCTGTTTAGTATGAGGTATGAACATCAAAGCCAAGTAAAATTAGATTAGCTAAAACACGAGCATTCAGCACATGCGAAAATGAATGTTCTCATTAATAAAATCGCGCATGTTAACTTTCACCTTCTCCTTTTATTTAACATGCCATAACAGTAAATAATGACTAGGCCAGCAATAGCAGCAAGTAGAGGCATACTGATCATTCTAAAGATTGCACATGTACAATTGACTGTTGAGGTAAAATTAGCTACATAATATCCACTTCAGCGATGACAAATCAGCATAACCGAGCTATCTCCTTTAGCTGTACAGTTGACATCTTTACATTTCAGGTTATTGGTGGCCATTTGCCTTTGCTTCTTTCATCAGGGAATTCCAGGCAAACAGAGCAGCTCCAATGGCAGGCTCCACCTACGGAATCATTTTAACTTATAGTCGTTTTCAAAGTCAACGAAAATTCAGATACTGTGCTTCATCAATATAAAGGTAACTATATCCCTGATTCGTCAAACACGTGACGTACTTACATCCACAATTTTCAGTTAGTACAAAAAAATAAATAAAGAATGCTAACCTTCGGTCTTATAGGAGAAGCACCTGGGTAGGTCTTCAAAATAGAATTAATAACTTCTTTCCCAATATCCCAAATCTTGTTAGCTTCAAGGACTCCACCAACCATCACAACAGGGAAAGAACCATTTCCATCTGCAATAATAGTGAGTTTTTTATAAAAAGGATGTTGGATTGGATTCCTATATTTGAACAGATAATGAGTACGCCCACATTTTCAATTTAAAAAAGAATCATAAACGTCTGGTATCAAATGATAGTAGACTTTTTATAGATTAGGTCAAATATATCATATAAGCATGGATGTCGAAGGCATGCAAGATAGAACTAAGTGCAGAACATTTCAAGATTTTTGTAATTGAAAATTGAGGTGAACGGTTAACAGGATCCACCAGTGCCACCCCCCATATATTTTCACTTTTTCAATTCATGAACCGTTAAACAAATTTAACCTTCTCCAGCCAACTGTAGTCGTTGAACTACAGCTTTCACACTCATAGCCAATTCTTGAACAGCGTTATTCAAGATATCATTGGCAATTTGATCACCAGCTTCTGCACAAGATACCACCGCAGGAACAAGTGCTGCAATTCGTGCCCAAGATGAATCCGCATAGGTCCACCTAAATTGCAATAAGCAAGTAAAATAAAACCAATTATGAAGTCAGATATACTACATTCTTTTGTATATTAGTGCTGAAAGTATTTCATTTCCTCGTCGAATCAATTTTCAATAAATTTTATACTAAGATATTTGTATTTAACTTTACTGCATTTTCAGTGACATATTTATTAATTAATGTCACAATAAGACGAGAGTCCTTAACATAAATGATTTCATAACAGCTTCTAACTGTACTGATTATGGTGTCAAACTTCAAAAAGAATAGAATCAAATATGAGCATTGTTGATATCGGAGTCAAATGTATGGAAGTTTCTTAGCAGAAGATCGCTTACAAGAGATTGATGTGTACCCAGTTTCTAGAGGTCCACACTACCATTTTCAGCAATTACACAAAACAAAAAGTTGCATCTTCCGGGACATAAAATCAATCATTACTTGGGTTTTCAAAAGATTTACAAACTGAAGTAGGAGAACTTGAATTTCACATAAATGCTCAACTAGCCATGTGAAAGGAATGCAGAAGAGAACCACATATAGCCTGCTTCTTTGCCTAAAAATCTTTTCAACAAATTGTTTTGACTATTAAAGTGATAAATGTGCAGAGTTCCCAATGCTGGATGAGAGGTCTAATATCTTCCTTTTTCCGTAAAAGTAGCATGCTCCATCCATCAAAAAGATGCTAGATATATGATCAATCACTCACAGAAACAGTGGAGAAAAAACTTGAGCAATCTCACTCAACTGACACTAAGAAACCACCCTGACCGCTTAGTTTTTTGTGAACTAATACTTTATCAGCACTCACATAGAAATAAGCATAATATTCACAAATTTGTACAGGGAGATACCCTATTATTTCATCTGGAGAAGAAAGATCGAGTGTCTTGAGAACACAATTTGTAAGCATTGTCTTTGGACCACGGCCATCATGAGCCCTCACAATGGCTGTCAATCCCTGAGCAGCAATTCCATAGCCACTGCAAGCAGCAAGATATGATCAATCTAATAACACTTCAAGAATCAACTTGAACAAAAAAGCACAATACCTCAGAGATTTATATTTGCTTTCTTTTTTACAATGTATTGTTTCTCTCAACCAAGAATGAACAAAGTTGGGAGGAGCAACAAAGTTGATCTTATGGAAAGAATAGGATTGAGTAA
This sequence comes from Fraxinus anomala, assembly GCA_903798345.1. Classification (NCBI taxonomy): domain Eukaryota; kingdom Viridiplantae; phylum Streptophyta; class Magnoliopsida; order Lamiales; family Oleaceae; genus Fraxinus; species Fraxinus anomala. The sequence continues at coordinate 4,653 of CAIGRN010144381.1, forward strand.
CAACAACGATTTAGAAGGCTGCCTCATGAGGGTAGACTAACTCAGGAAATAAGTAAATAATCAAAGAATGGAAAAACATTAATCACATGCTTCTGTTGTAAATGCAAGAATGATATGACGAAGATTTAGGCATCCAGCCTCCAATGGTGGAGGCCAGCTATAATTCGTGCTACATTGCTACTAACACTTTATCACTACATGTTAGTATTCCACCGCTAAGATTTGGAATTATAATTTATTCTGGTAGGAAACAATGATATCTTCAATTTTCAAATAACAATTAAAAAAATATAAAAATAATGCTTCACGAATTTGTTGCTTAAACTTTAGCTTTAAACAGATAACAAAAGAAGTAATTTTCTAGTGCTGCTGCTTTAAACATTAAAATGATAATTATAGATAAAGAGTACTCAGTTCGAACATTTAATTCATTTTACTTGCACTTTGAAACTATAACCTCCACCTCCAACTCAGCAGTACTCAGTTTGAACATTTAGGGTTTGTTTGTCTCCCATTTTGGGAAGAAAAATAGAGTAATGAATAGTATTTTTTGGAGAATATGTGGTTGAAATTTAAAGTAACTTTATTGGTTTGTGTGTAGAATATTTTATTGGGTAAATGTGTGGTGGAGAATCTTACCGTAGCAAATAATGTTTTGGAAAAATGGTAGACAAACAGGGCTTAGCATATTCAAATCTGTTGTGAAATACATTGGTAAAATACATGCTAGTACATCTCTCTATGCATATTGCTCAGAAAATGAGCTGTCTATGGAAGATAACAGAATATTCCTATCCAAGACAACAGATTTCATGAAGTTACTAAAATTGTAATGGAATCACTAAAGGATGATCAATTATCAACAACTAGAGTGCTCATCAATAAGTCATAGTTATCTATTATGGTTACTATGTTTATATTATTTCATTTCATTCATGTTGCATGACAAAATCTTTAATAAACGTTGACTAGAAGAGAATTACCACCTAAGTCAATCTTTCTGTATATGTACTGATAAATGCCAACTTTACCTGCCCCAGTCACCTAGTACAGGTCCTGCACCAGCAGCACGAGCTTCTTTTCCATCATCTCTAAAACCATAAGATATGCACCCTGTACCCGCAATCAGAACACAGCCATGAAGTTTCCCCATGGTCCCACTTGCAAGGGCTGCCACTGCATCATTCTCAACATGAATCTTTACATGACTTGGGAATATGTGCCTGTATTACACCATAGACAGTTCAAAACCCACTTCAGAGCTTGCACATGGAATATCTAAACAACTAACAACTTTATCAGTGTCTATCTATATACATTTCATGCACACATGCATTCATTACACATGCAGTACTACATGTTTCTATTTTAGAATTCTGCCTAGAATGCAACAATATGTGATACATAAAGTTTTATCCAATACTTCAGAATTACTGAGATTGTTGTAAAACAACACCAGAGTGCTACTGGTCTAATTCGAAGAACATCCACAGACATATTAACCTGCATTCTAGGCTATGCAATCAGCTCCCATTTAAAATTCCCTTCACCTCTTTCTTTCTACAAACTTTGGAAGTTTCAACCTTCAGTGATCTATGGCTTTGTTGATATATTTGTTTACATCATTATAGGATACAGCTGCCAGATTTATTATTTGCATTTCTCCTAGAACATGATGAGCCAGTTACAAACTAAAATAGCTTTAGTTTCCGGTCAATCTATAGCATAAGTGAAAAATTATAAACATAATCCGATCAATTTTAAGAAAAAGTGGCAGCTAGTAACAAGTAAAAAAATTTCAAGATATAAAGGATTTTAATACACCAGTTTGACTATCTATCTATAAACATATTTACAACAGAAACAGTATTAAAATGAGACTAGTAAAATTTACACAACCACACAACACCTTATCCAATTCAAGATCATTTCCTGATCCGTTGGATGATTGACACCCGAAATGCCTAAACAAACAGCCCGAACAACTGAATGGTTCATGCCAGCTTTCGAAAGAGCTTCAGCCATAACTTGTTCCAATGTTTCTCTGGCTGCATTTTCTGTAACCATCGATCATAAATACAAAACATATTGAAGAATTAGTCGCCTCGCACAATCAATTTTAATTAGACAACCGCATTCAATATTTTCCAAACATTTTGCGGTCTACACCATAGTAATTGAAACGTTTATTTAGTTCAGTTTATTATATAGATACCTCCGACGCTATTGTAATTGGAGCAACCAGCAACGGCACGGCCGAGAATAGGGAGAGAATCGGGAAGATGGCGGTGATCAGAGAAGGGGAGGAGAGGCATGCACACACAGACGGTGGAGGTGGTGCCGCCGTCCACCCCCAAGATCACCCCTTCATTACGGCAATCGGACTCGTACCCCATTTCACAAAGGCAAATCACAAAACCCTCTCTGCGTTGAGATCTTTCCTATGTCTATGAATATGGATAGGTAAGTGACAAATGTAAATAATGATGTAAACATAGCACGATTGAAGTGAAAAAGAAACAAGAATTTGTTTGGGTCTACTTGGGGATTTAGGCGTAACGTTTTTTAAAGTATGTTTTGGGAGATTTTAGTAATGATTTTTAAAATTGTTCAATCGATGTATGGGAGTTTATTATCTACAAGATCTAAAAATTTTCTAAAATAATAAAATTACAAAAATGTTCCTTAATAAAATTTTCAATTTATAGTTTCTTATATGTAATTTTTTTTCTTATAAGTGATATTTTAATTAAAGGTAATATATATATATATATATATATATATATATATATATATATATATAAATTAATATTTAACTTAAAAAATAAAATAATCTTAAGTTAATATTTTTACTTATAAGTAAATTTTACAATTATTAAATAATTTTAAGTAAATTTTTTAAATATAAGTAATTTTTTTATATTTTATAAGTGCATTTATTTCTTATTAATAGTATTTTATTTTATAAACAAATTTTCTTTTACACAAAAATGATTTTTTTAATTATAAGTAATTTTTTAATTATAATGTATTTTTTCTTATCTTATAAGTAACATTTTTACTTGTGAGCACTTTTTTTAATTATAATGTAATTTTTTTGCTTACAAGCAATTTTTTAGTTAATATATTTTTATTTACAAGTTAGTTTTGAAGAAAATATGATGATTGTAAATAATTATTTTATAAAAGGCAAAACTCTCCGATTTGATTGATCGAGGGAACCAATCAAAATTACAATACATATGTTTTGGGTGATTTTTAAATCATTCAAAATCGGTGTTAAAAAAAAACTAACAAGCGACGCTTTTTTTAACCACTCAAAATGATGACACTCAAAATTGGTGGAAAAAAACTCCCAAGCTGGCCCTAAGATTCGACGACATTATGGCTTCTCTGATATTTCTTATTCACCAATCGTTCGCTTCTCTGATTATGGTTCCAGTTTAGACCCGAAGTTGCATTCTTAGGGCTTGCTTGGGAGTTTCGACGTATTATTATGGACCTTTTTTAAAGTATCGATTTTGAGCGTTTATGAGCGAATAAATTTTTAGTGATTTTTACTAGTGATTTTTAGAATAGTCCAACCCATGCTTCAGAGCTGCACTAAGATTGAATGTAACCAAAGGAAAGACGTCAACAAGTAGAAGGGCTTTAGTGCACTATTATTCGGGAACAATACAAATATAAGGTGATTGCAAAAAACAATTTCAAAATAAAGAAATTAATTTTATTATTTCAACAATCAGGTCTTAATTAGATTTTATTAAATAATAATTTAAAAAGTATTTTACTAATTAAATATATTAATGTCACAATATTATACAATTTATAGTCACAGTTACGCATTAGTCACAGTTACAAACGTTACAATAAAAAATCACAAATTTTATAGATCGTAACTTATTTTTCGATAATATATTATCAAATTAATTGGTTGTGTATTATTTTTCGATCACAAATTACAAATTTTATAAGTTACAATTCTTTTATCGATCACAATTTATTAAATTAATATGTAATTTTTTATTCTTCAGTCATAAATCACAAATTTTATAGATCACGTATTATTTTTCAGTCACAAATTTTATAAGTCACAACTTATTTCATGATCACAAAATATCAAATTAATTGACCACAAGTTATTTTTGATCACAAATTATTAAATTAATTGGTCACAACTTAGAGCATATTTGATTTTCATTAAGCACTCATTTGGCTCTCATTATTTCTCATTAAATTATCATTCATTTTTCTCTTTCTTTTATCAACTACACATTTTTCAATGAAATAATATTATACATAAATTCAAATTTTTTTCTTTTTTAACCACATATATTCTGCAAAAAATCACTATTCCTCTCATTATAATTTGGAATAATAGGGGCCAAACGGGCACTAATTGATAAAAAAAAAATTAGTTTTGAACAGTATTTTTAGAAGAATGTGCGGTTAAAAAATATGAAATTTTTTTTGTATACGTGTAGAATATTTTATTGTGTAAATATATGGTTCAAAATGATCATGTAGCAAATCATAAAATAAATTAAGAATTTTGCTAGTGGTACATCAAAAGATGTACTTAAGGGGTGTAACCCCTTAGGTACACCCCTAGGTACCACTAGTAAAACCCATTAATTAATGGGTGTCGAACAGACATTAAAAAAATTGTGAGTTACAATTACAAATTTAGTCGAAATCTCACATTTGTTAGGTCATATATTACTTACTAATCACAAATTATTTATTTTATCGGTCGCATATTATTTATTAGTTACAATGAACCAAATAATTTGTCACGAACACTCTTATTCCCACCACCACCACCACCACCACCACCAACTACAAATACCACCAATGAAACCTACCCCAAAATCATTGCACAACCACCGCAAAAACAAATCTAAAATAAGAGCCGCTGCGAGGCATTGTGAACGGTGATTACATCACCTCAGTGCAGTGATGATGGCATCATCTCAAAGCAGTGGCATCGTGAGCTATGAAGGCATCATCTCAAAGACGCTGTTGTAGCAGCTATTCACGATGTCATTAGAGGCAATGGTATCATCTTAGAGCGCCGCTACAATTAGGACTGGGCTTGAAAACCACAACCCGAAAAACTGACTTGATTTGACCCGAAACGGGTGGGGTTGGGTCGGTTTAGGGATAAACCCAGGTTGACTTAGGTAAAATAAATTTAAAATAATTGTGGATCGGGTCGGTTCATTGTTTAAAGCCTCATAAACCGACCCAACCCAGTGAAACCCAATTATTCAGTCTGATATCAAGCGTCGTGCATGCGAACTCTTTTGTTGGAGATTTGGAGGCCACGATCTAATTCATCTAAAAGACACCCATAGATACAGGCTCGTTCATCTACTTTCTTCTGCTTTTATCTGTATGTGTTTCATCTTTTGTTTTATAATTTAATAGAACACATCTTGAATTTTTTTGCTTATTTTGTTCGGAATCTGTGAAGATCTTCGAAATTTGAAGTTGGAGGGCATTATTTTGTGTTTGATTATCAAGAAGCATTTAAGGATATCATAATTTTGTGGATAAGAAGGATGATCAGGCGATGGACTAGATTAGGCTGCCACAATTGATGATGAACAAAATTGGAATTGAATATATGGTTAAGGATGGGGTGACGAAGGTTGAACCAGGGGCAAAGGATGGTGGTAGGGGTGTGTTTGGATGTCAAGAGACAGCTTGAATTAATTCAAGGTGAGAATGGGGTTTTAAGGAAGGCTTTGAATGATTTGTGTTAAATATTGGGTGTTTAACCATTTTGGGCCCTATGATGCAACCCAATTTAATGAGAAGTCCAGTCCAATCAGAATGCAACCCGGCAGCCCATTTCATTGTGTTTTGAAGCCTAAGATGATGCCATGTGGAATGGCTGTGACCGTTGGATGCTTCTGACTGTTTGTATTATTGGCTTGACCCGTTCATTTGCTTCAGTGCTTCGAGATTATTCTTGAGGTTTTCTTTTATTCTGCTATCTCTGTATTCTCTCTGAAAACCTTTGGTTTTCACCCTGTAATCTTCTATTCTAGATATTCTTGGTGAAATCTAGTGTTAATTAAGGTGGTGTTGTGATGAATCTGGTTTCTCTCTTGAGCATAACCTTTGGTTACTTAGTGTAATCATTCGAGGGTTTCTCCAGAGAAAACTTAGGGTCCGAGGGCTTAATTCTTTTGTGAATTTCTGTCTTGTGATACTTGTATTGATTATCCCTGGTTTATAGTAGATTGAAGCGATAACCACTTCGGTGTATGCTCAACGGGTGACTAGCCCTAATTTGGTTAAACATCCGAGCCTTCAAACGAAAAACCTCTTGTGTTCTTTTTGTTCCTCTTCGATCTTCATAAAATCCTTCGATCTGGAATTTGTTTTGGTGTTCTTTGTGAACGTGACTCCAAATCTTTAAGGATCCTTACTGGAAAGGTTCTGGGTTCTTATTCTTTGCGAAAAAAGTAAAATAATTCTGGTATTCACTATTTTACAATGTTGTTATCATAACGAGTTTCTAACCCTACCTCTTGTATCTTCCTTCGATCTGTAGATCTCTTCGATCTGTAGATCTCTTGGATCTCTTGCTTGAAACTCTCTCGAATCTTCCTTTGTTTAGGGTTTCTTTTGAAAACCTTAGAATCTGAGGGGACTGGGATTAACGATTTTTTCAAGATTAGTTTGAGTTCTTATTTTTTGAAAGTTGCATATTCTGTTGTTTGGGTTACTATTTATATTATCTGCTTCTCTGATACATTAACTGTGTACACTTGCGTGAAATTAATTTTTCTGCAACTTATCACTTTGTATGTATATTAGTTAGTCCTGTTATTCTCTATTTTTGGTACATCATACTTTGCTCTGCCTTTTAACTGCTAAGCATTTACTGGTTTTTCAAACTTTAAAATGGGTAGTACCAAAGTTGATGTTGATATTTGGAATGGAAAATGAGACTTTACCCTTTGCAGTAAATAAATGAAGGTTATGTTAATACATTTTAGATGTGCCAAAGCCCCTGATGAATCTTGGGGGGAAGAAGTGCTGATAATCAAAGAACTGAACAAGATGAAACTGCATGGAGCACTATTTTTCTACATTTATCTTATAGTGTCATTAGAGAAGTAGAAGAGACTGCAGCTGAAATATGGACAAATCTTGAATCACTTTACAAAACTAAGACACTTCCCAATAAATGTTACATGTGGAAACAATTCTTTAGTTTTAAATTTGATCCCAACTGTGATCTGATAGCTCAAGACTAGCTAACCAATAGGGGGTGGTGAATTGATTTTTAAAACTTTTTCGAAGAATTAACTTAAAATCAAACAAGCAATAACTAGATAGATTTATTCAAATAACAAACACAAATATGAAAGCAATAAGTGAAGATGGATAGAGATTGCAAACGATATAATTATGGAGGTTCGATCTAACGCAATGATCTACGTCCTGCATTATGAAGCTCTCCGACAAGAGAAAGACCTAGACCAAGACCAATTTCACTATGTTGATTGACTTGTGGTGCAATACAACCCTTTACAACGCTTCCGGTTACTTACAAGCAAGAAATACCGATCCTTTTACAACGTTGAGCTTTTCGAGACCTCAACACAACCTACAATTCAAGTAGTTTACAAATGAAACATTCTCTTCTTAATAAATGATGATTTCAAAGTTGAGTACAAGAAGAGAAATAGGCTAACACGTTAATAGATAGTAATGAATGAAACTCAAGTGTTAGGTGTGAAATTTTTTAATGTATGGAATGATTTTCAAGAATTAAAATTATATGAGAAATCAATACAATATTAGCTCAAAGGAATATCAATTGAATGCTCAAAAGTTGTTTTCATAAATGGTAAATGAGTTGGTATTTATAGTAGTTGAAAACGCGAAATTCTCTGTCCAACCAGACGACCTCTATTGGACGTCCACCAACGTATCGGAAGACTGAACTAGCCGTTAAGTATCAAAAATCAGAATGGTTAAAAATTTGACTGTTGGACTATCGAACGTCCGCAAGACCGGACGTTCGAGTGGAAACCTCCGATTTTCCCTTTTCTTGATAATTTTGCAAGGGTAGATCCTCTAGGGACACTTTCACTTAACTTTTTCAAAATAAGTGTCATTGGTAAGGAGTTCAAAAGTGAAGATTTTTGTCACATTGAAAATAATTTTTATGCGAGTGCTTTTTGTGAAAAATTTATTTTGTACATAAAAATTAACTTTCGAGCTTGTAGTGATTCATTACTAAGATTTAAAGCGTCTTGCCTTTACATATGAATTTGAATCATTTAAGTTTAATGTCTTCAATTGATTTGACGTGGGTGCACGTTTTGTTGCTCAATTTATGAATTTGGCGCGAATACTTGATTTGTCTCCGATTATTTTGACGTAAGTGCCCAATTTCCAAGCTTGATTGTGAATACTCGATTTTCACTAGGTTCACAACATGTATCAATGAAGACTCGAAATGTTAGAGGTAAGAATAATTTGTTTGTTAATTTTTCCCTTTTTGATTACGACAAACAAGATGATTTGCAATGTAAGAAATGAACAATTAATATCATATTGATAAATGAATATACATTATAAATTTATCGTGTAATTCATGTTCCCCCTATTTTTTACAAATAGATAACCACGCATTTAAAGTGTGAGTTTTCCCTATTTTTTACATATTCATATCATTATGAAAATGAATTGTAAATTTTAATTCAATCACGCATAATCATCTTTCTTTACATACATTTTCCCCATTTTGGCATAAGCAAAAAGCATAAGGCAAAACATGGATAATAACCGTAGCATAAATCATGAAAGAACAAAACTATAGATTATGATGTCTCTAAAGTAAGCTAGGCCATAACATAAAGATTTTAGATAAGTCATAAAAAATAGTAAGACAATCTATACTAGCAATAAGAACGAGATATACGGCTCCGGAGGTGGTGGAGGTAAAAGTGCATAGAAATGAGCGTAGAATGCAGTCTACTGAGCTTGCATCTCCGTCTGTTGCTCTTGAATAGATCCTGTTGAGCTCGAATAGTGTCTTGCTGGACTTGCAATTCCCGAAGCATCCCACCAAGCCTATTGAGAAGGTTGTAGTGATCCTCGGTAAATCTAAATCTACCAGACGAAGAGCGAGGAGCACTAGAGGCAGGAACATCTGAGATGGGTGTGAGACTTGTGGTATATCATCAGTATCATCATCCTCATCACCTTCAAAAGGTAGATTTGATGGACCCGAGGTAGGGTCAAACCCTTTTGTGTGCCACCCATTGACTATGTTTTTTTTTACTATTTTCATCCTTTTAAGGGTTTGAATGTTGATGGTGTCGATAGGGCGAAGTTTAATAAAAGTCTCATCGTGAAGTGGAATGTTAAAATGTTTAAAATTTTTAGTAAGAAGCATTCCATAAGGCAAAGCTTTAAGATGTCGTGTGGAATGCACAAGTATCATAAGACCTATGCAATAGTAGGAAAATTGAGTCGAAAGGGTTGTACCCTTCAAGAGTAGGATGAGTTTTATGAAGAAAAATTTGAGTATCACATGGCTAAAGTTCAAGAATTTCACGAATGAGAGCTTTGTTGATGGTGATACGAACAATTTTTAGTAAACAAAAAATTTCTTCCGAACAAGGTGAAATAACGATTTTTTGATAAAATTCTTTCATAAGAAGAGGATATACATGTTCTTCGAGAGTAGCCACCGATACCCACACCATGTTTTCAAAATATTCTTCAATATGAAATGAGGGTGCTTCAATAGAAAAGTTGGCAAAATCAACGTTCTTACCTATTAAAATGAGTGATTTTTCAAATGGCTTGACCGACACCTCAGGCTCCATATCAAATTCCTCATCGAATGACGATTGATGAGATCGTTGCACCGTGCTCTTGAGTCTTTTCCTCACTCTTCTAGGCCCCGACATTGCAAAAAAAAAAAAAAGGATGGATTCAGATTGTATTGAGAAAGGTGAGATTTTGGTAGAAAAAAAATCGAATTTTTTTGAAATATGATGATGTGAACGTAGTAGCTTTAAGCAAACAATAGAAAAATGAAGAGTGGATTCAAAGAGTGACGGATTTAGAGTGATTTTATGAAGAGATTGTTTCAAAAAGAAAATTGAAATTTTCTTTTAGGGTTCGAAAAAAGAATTTGGGGAAGGAGGATGAAAATTTGATTTTGGAAGTAGAAAGGGATAGATATGGGGATTTGGTGGAGGAATTGATGAATTGAGTGGAGTAAATGAAGGAAAACGATGATATGTATGAAGATGAATGAGAGAAGAATGGAGAAGTGATGAAGAAATGAGCCCTGGTTCGCGAAAAGAAGAATCTTTATCGCGTGGTACTGGACGTCCGGTACATGAATCGGACGTCCGATTGACAGAGTTTTAAAAAGACTCTGCCAAATCGGACGGGTCAATCGAACGTCCGTTCCTTTTTTTTTTTAAATGGATGCACATGAAACTGTAAGGTTATGTAATCGAATGTATTCAATTATATATTTCAAATTCATCAATGATGTCCAAACCTCTTCTAAGATGTGAGAATCGATCATGAGCTTGAGGCTTTGTGAAGACATCAACCAATTGATTTTTCGTGTTTATAAATTTTAGCACAATATCACATTTTTGAACATGGTCTCTAAGGAAGTGATGGTGAATTTCAATATGTTTCGTCCTAGAATGCAAAATAGGATTTTTAGATAAGTTAATCGCACTATTGTTATTACACATGATGTGTGTATGGTCAAGGGATAAGTGATGATCACTAAGAGTTTATTTCATCCATAGAACTTGTACACAACAACTAGCGGTTGAGATATATTCGACTTCGACGGTAGATAAAGTAACGGAGTTTTGTTTCTTGCTAAACCACGATACAAGTGCAAAGCCTAGAAAGTGACATGTTTCGCTAGTACTTTTACGATCAATTGTGCATCCGGCCCAATCGGCATCCGAATAACTAAGTAGATCAATGTGAGTGCCCTTAGGATACCAAAGTCCTAAGGTTCTAGTACCACTTAGATATAGAAAGATTCGTTTTACGACCTTAAGATGTGATTCTTTAGGATTCGATTGAAATCTAGCACATAGACATATACTAAACATAATATCGGATCTACTTGCGGTTAAGTAAAGAAGGGATCTGATCATACCTCGATATTTTGTTATATCAACGGACGTACCTTGTTCGCCTTTGTCCAATTTTATAGATGTGCTCATGGGGGTGTCCATTGGCTTCAAATCATCAACATCGAACTTTTTGAGCATGTCTAATATGTACTTATTTTGATTGATGAAGATTCCATCAAGGTGTTCATTGATTTCAAATCATCCATGTCGAATCTCTTGAGCATATCCAAAATGTACTTACTTTCATTGATGAAGATTCCATCACAAGTTTACTTAATTTGGTGATTGAGGAAGAATTGAAGTTTTCCCATCATACTAATCTCAAATTCCATGCTCATGCACTTATAGAATTCTTCCCATAGATGAATATTAGTGGCATCAAATATAATATCATCAACATAAATTTGAACAATGATCATATCATTTTTGTGAATTTTAACAAAAAGTATGGTGTCCGCTTTTCCAATTGAAAAATCATTTGAAATAAGAAACTTGCTCAATCGTTCATACCAAACTCTAGGGGCTTGTTTTAGACCATAGAAAGCTTTACAACTTTTGAAAACATAGTTCAAATTTTTATGATCTTTAAAACCGGGAGATTATTCAACAAACACTTCTTCTTGAATGAAACCATTTAGAAATGCACTTTTGACATCTATTTGATAAAGAGTTAAATTTTTATGACAAGCAAAAGCAAGAAGCATGCGAATGGATTCTAATCTAGCAACCGGTGAAAAGGTTTCCTCATAATCGATGCCTTCTTCTTGATTGTAACCTTGGACCACCAATCTAGCCTCGTTACGCACAATTATCCCATTTCATCCCTTTTATTTTTAAAAATCCATTTTGTACCGATTACGGTTTCATTATTTGGTCTAGCAACTAAATCTCAAACATGATTTCTTTCAAATTGATTTAGTTCTTCTTGCATTGCAAGTATCTAAAATTCATCAAACTCGACTTCTTTAAAGTTTTTAGGTTCAATTTGTGAAATGAATGCACAACTACCAAGATGATTTCTAAGAGAGATTCTAGTGGTGATACTTTTAGATGGATTGCCTATTATTAATTCATTTGGATGAGATGGAACAAACTTCCATTCCTTTGGTAACGGGGGATCATCTTGAACCTCGGTTGATTTTTCTTCACTTTCTTGAGCATTGGGCTCCTTCATTTGTTCTTTGTTAGGCGCTTCCTTGTTTTGACCTTGAATGTTCATTTGATCAAATGGAGCTTCCAAACCTACATTATCATCAATATCTTTCTCGTTACCAAGTGAGTTAGTTTCATCAAATGTGACATGTATGAATTTTTCAACGACTAGATTTCTTCTGTTAAAAACTCTATAAACTTTGCTAGTCGATGAGTATCCTAGAAAAATGTCGACATCAGATTTTGAATCGAATTTTCCCAAGTTATCTTTTGTATTTAAAATAAATTATTTGCAACCGAAAACTTTAAAGT
>CAIGRN010144384.1:0-11596 GCA_903798345.1 Fraxinus anomala
AATAATATTTTCCATCACATCAATAATTTTTCCTTCTTTTTCAACCACACATTTTCCAAAAATCTACTATTCCAAAATACATTCTTCCAAAATAATGTGGCTCAAACAAACCCTATAGTGGGGTGCGGTGTACAGATGTTAGTAAGCTTAGCATTAGTAACTAACATGTATGCAGAAGAAAAACCATCTAAAGCCGCAAAATTATTAACGAAAAACGAAAAATAATACTGAAAATTAAACTAATTTTGGCACTTCTCTTTGCAAATAGAGAATGTTCTTACCATTATTATGATCAAAAGGCATCAAAAAGGAATCGAATGATGGGAACTATAATATAGACATGTAAGATTTTAATATTAAGATAAATAATTCAACCTTTTCTCCCTTTGAATCATTTACTGAACGATGCCTAACAGCAACTGACAATTTCCTTAAATTTCTCGTTCTCCCCTGCTTCATCTCAACTGGTTTCTACTGCGATTTACACTTGAGAGATACTTCATAATCTTAATAACCATTTCAACAACATTCATATCAAATGCTTTTTATCACTCTCGTCTCGTATCACAGCCACATTAAATTAGAAGTTTCCTTCATCCCATCTCGTGTAGGTCATTTTACGCTGTGGCAATTTTTGCATTCACCACACAGTACATTCAAGCAAGTACAACATGGGGTTATTTAAGGTCCTTTAATATGACATTATATCATTTACTAATCTGGTTTTGGTAAGTAATCTTTGAGAATATTATAACAAGATGCATTTAATATAATTTTAACATCATAATAAACAAGTCTGCATTTAACCCGATTATTGTGATCTAAAAAGATAATCAGATTCGAAAGTCATCACCTATAAATCCGCCATGGCCTCCAGTTCACTAGCCACAGTATAACGAAAGATGCAGAACCCAGAACCGAGAAAAGGGTCCCCGAAATTACGCATGCCAGCATCAACCCGTGCTCCTTCCCTTCCATTTCCTTCCGTTTTCTCTCTTAACTAGAAGCGGTACAAACATCGCCCGACAACCAAAAATTGACATGCTCGATAATTAGTTAAATAGAATAATCAAATCATGAGCAAAAAAGAACTCATATAATGAAGTAAACCCAGTCCAATTCCCCGTTTATACCGTTCAAAGAGAAGTAAACCAAAGATTTACACGACTTGAGGGAAAACAGAGTGGTCTTCGCATAAGCATTACCTTACCTATTTCAGTGAAAATTGGCGCATTTCTTCGGAGATTTCAGCCAACAGAGCTAGGATGCTTGAGCAAAATGTATGGCCCCACCATAATCAAGTGAAAATAAGCTAGGGTTTTGCCTTCTTCTGTGAGCTCTAGCCTAGCTCGAGAAGATAGATTTTTATAAGTTTTCTATAATGGGTTTCTTCGATTGGGTGCGTTTCTGTGAATACAGATTGCTTTTTAAAAACCCTATTCTGAAATGAGAGAGAAGAGAATGGGGTGGGGGGTGGGGGAGACTGCAGAAGAAGAGTCAAGCGTGCGAGTGTAAATATCAATAAAGAAAGAGGAAATTCTGGGGAGGTCTGGTCGTAAATAATAAAGTAACAGTCTCAGAATTTCGTCCGAGAATTATCGTATTAGCAGGTGTTGAGGATTTCTGATTGTAACTTATAAGCTATTAATTGACTTTTTTACGTTGATCGCTTCACTTGTGGACATGTGTGATTTGCCGGATTTCTTTAAAAATAAGTTCAAGTTTGGTATGATTAAAATTAAATTTTTTATTTGATTCGAAAACAATAATCAATAATCTAGCACCAAACAAGGGCTAAGTGTGAAATCAAATTTAAGGACATTTTAAAATTAATTATGTAAGAATTGAGAATTTACAAGATAACTATTTATTTGGTTAATGTGTTAGATCGATTTATTAACTTTATTTTTTAAAAAGTAAATGATACAGATCTGTATAATACCCAACATCTTGAAAAAGAACGAGACTTGCTTGTCTGGTTTCATTATAAATTTCTCATAATCTAAAGTCAAGACTAAATATTAATTCTAACTACTTGTTCATAATTATTGTCCATTTATTATTCACATATTTGGTGTGACTCGTTGGTCTCAAATTAGGTACTTCATTTTTAATTATGCTAAAAATTCTTAGTATTTGCTTATTATTGTATTTATGTCTTCAATTTTTTTATCATCTATGTTTCAATAATTAATACATCAACTTTTTTATGAGAATTTTCGTCTATAACATTCACTAAAAAGTATAAAAATATTTATTCGTCAATTATAATTTAAATGAGCAAAAATAATAAGTACAGAAGTGCAACGCAATATTTACACTTTATTTCAAATCACGTTAACACAATATGTATACTGAAATTCTTTTCAATGACCAAATATACTAATTAATGAAAATATGATTACAGATACATAAGTTCGATAAATGTAATTTTAAATGGTGCAGCGAAAATAAAATGTTATTTAACGAGGAGAAATTTACCAAATACATATACTCCAAAATTTTAAATAGGGCATGTCACTTTACTCTTTAGATCATGGGCATGTTTGATTTCTACTTTTTTCAAAATAAAATTTTTTTTTTCTTCTTTTTAACCAACATTTTTCAATAAAATAATATTACACACAATCAAAAAAAATTCATCATTTTTAACCATACATTCCCTATCAATCTACTATTCAAAAATAAACTATACACCAAAAATGGGGCTCAAATGGGCCTTTACTTTTAACTTGCATCAATGATTTTTACGCTATACAAGGTGACATTGATGGCTTATTATCTATATTTATTTATTTTTTGAATTCAAAAAATTAGAAATTGAATAAAATAAGTTAAGCGAATTATTGTCTAATCTTAAATCTAACCATATATTCGATCACTAAAAAAATTTATTAACGAATTCAAAAATCAATTTCCATACGTGAATTCCAAATCAACAATAAAAATATTTCTAACACGTTTAACTATTGTATTTAAGAAAAAATATTGTATCACCTGGCTAACACTCCAATTGTGACTTCCAATTTGCTTACAGGAAGGATTTTTGTCCAAAAATTATCTGTGATGGTCGCTTTGTCTCGCTGACAATCAATGTAAAATGAGAAGTGCTACTTGTAGAGAATTTTGTACAAGTTCGTCGACAAAATGGCCAAGTGGTGCCCCTTGCCACAAAAATTGTATAAAATTATGTACAAGTATAATTATTGATGTAAAATTAATAACTAAAAGCTACAAGAACGTGGGAGAAATCGAGGATCCAAGACTGGAGATGTGCAAATTTGCGAGGGAGACTATGAAAATTGTGAACATGTGAAAATGGAGGATTTTCATCGCAAATCTATAAAAGTGCGTAAAAATGATTTTATTGACGGAAAATGTAGTTGAAAATTGAATTTGAGAAAAAATGTGATTTTGAAAAAGTTTAAAATCAAACAATGACTATATATATATATATATATATATAAGGAGAAAGTGAAGAAAGGAAAACACCAGTTTAGAATTTCAAGATTTTTCACGAAGAAAATAGAATTAAACTATTTACACACTCCATGTGTACATTAAGTTTGACGTTTTAAAACGTATCAAAATCTGTGCATTGATTATTTAAAGTATTATTAAAATCAACGTATAAAAAGTTACCACCTCACAACAATGTCAAACTTGATGTACATGTAGCAAAATTGAAAAAAAAAATAAAGGTATGTTTGATTTGTATTTCAATTTTTAGTATTGAGTTTTTATGTTTGATTTGTATTTCAATTTTTAGTATTGAGTTTTTAGTTCATTTTCAATTTTCTGTTTTGAGCATTTGTTTTAAAATTGTTAAAAATGTGTTTGATTTATCATTTTGAAAATTCGTTTCTCAAAAAAGAAAACTAAAAGCATGTTTAATTTAAAATTTTGAAAATTTGTTTTATAACATTTGATTTCATGAAATTTGATTATTCAATAAAATAAAATAATTTTATGTTAATATTATCAAGTAATATATACATTTTAAAGAAGGTGAATATTACAATATTTTTTTATCGCTACAAAAGTAAAATAAAAATAAATAATAAATTGAGTTCTAAGTCCCCGTTTGATACACATTCTTTCAAAATACATTCTTTCAAAACTCATTTTTAACCACACATTTTTCAATGAAATAATATTTTTCATCACATCAATAACTTTTCTTTACTTTTTAACTACATATTTCTCATCGTATTACTATTTAAAATACATAATTTCTTCAATAATATCCATCAAACACACCCTAAATATAAAAAATAAAAATTAATCACGTAAACTGAAATATTTTTATTTATATTCTTTTTAATATTTTTCAGAATCTCTACATTAATAATTATTAAAAGTTTGAACTATTTTTGTCTCTTAGAACTTTTGTTTTTCTAAAAAAATTCATAATTTTATTTTTAGTATTTTTTTAGAATTTTAGATTTTTTTAAATAATTAAGTTTTAAAATTTATTTGTTAGAATTTTATATTTCTATTTCTTAAATTTATAAATTTTATAATTATATGTAATTTAAATGCTTATTTTCCATATTTCGAGTATTTTCAAAATTTTCATTGAAAACTTTAAAAATGTATTTTGAATTTTATATTATAAGTTTAACTTTGGTTTTGAAAAATGAAAATGGATTTTTGAAATGTCAAATTAAATACATTTCGGTGTTTTGCTAAGCTGAAAACTAAAAATAGCAGAAAATAAGTTAATAACGAACCAAACGCACCAAATTTTTGTTTCAATGGAAGGGGCAATTTAGTCATTCTGAAAATTTTACTGGTCATGGTATGCTATGAGTTCAATTATGTTATCCCAGATTTGTCGTCCCCTTAATCGTTTGGCCAATAAAAAAATTTACACATCCCCTAATATTACACATCAGCAAACAGACACGTGGGCTTTTAACTTCTGTAAATACATCTCCTTAGAAATCCCGTTACGTTCTCTTTATAACTATTTTGATCACAGACCAGATTGAAAAAATCCACTTTTAACTCGTTAATGTTGGATACTGTCGTTAATGGCTCCATCTGACCAAAGCTTTACGTTTCATGTCCATGCTCTCCGACCGGTCGAATCCCGATTTCTGGAGTATAATACTCAATATGTCTCTAAATAGTACCATTGTCAATGGATGCAAGAAGCTCGGCCAGAATATTCGAAAATTGAGTCCATTATTAGTTATTTGATGGCAGCGAAACTTGCTATTGTTATTCCTTCAACTCCGAAGAATCCGTTAATTTGGAATCTCCATGTCTTCCCATTCATCATTTTTTTTTCGAGAAAAGTTTTTACTCTTGTTCACTTTGTTCTAATGGCTTATCTTATGTCCTTATTTGAACTCCATTTTTTTTAATAAATTTTGTAAAAATTGATTTTTCGAAGAATATGCTATGAAAAGGAAGGAAATTTTTTTGACTTACAATGTTAATTTTTTGTGAGAAAGTGTCATTAAAAATGAATTTTATAGAAGGGGCAGTTGACGCTACATGCTTAAATTTTGTAAAAAGTGATTTTTTTTTCGAAAATGTGTTATTAAAAGGAAGGAAATTTTTTGACGTGCAAAGTTATTTTTTACGAGAACGTGTCATTAAAAATGAATTTTACAGAAGGGACAGTCGACGCTACATTCTTATTAAGCACGTACATAACATGCATCACATTTCTTCATATGCAATACCATAGTAATTCGAATAATAATTTTTTTTTTTAGAATAAATGAAAATTTTAACTTTATTTTCACATATTCAAGCATGATGCCTATTTAAATTCAATCCTCACCGGGTCTAGTGAAACAAAAAAATTCAAAACGAAAATTGATAAAGCCTAAAAAATGTTTTGTTTCAAATGACGTGGAAGAAGTAATAAGAAAGTCATTGATACCAAGAGTCAAGTGAAGTCAAATAGAGACTTCGTACTCGACCTCCATCTAATAGATAATGACTAAAAAAAAATAACTTTATGATGCGCATTTAAAATTTATAGAAGAAGTAATAAGAAAATGATCTATACCTTTGTATTTTTCACGAGGAAGACTGAGAAGAGCAGTGTTGAATACACTTGTACAAAAACATCGTTTCAAGTGCTATTTGTATCAATTACCGTATAACTTTGAAAGTATTATGGGCTTGGAACCCAAAAGAAAACCTTGGTACTTGGAAGAATTTCGGTCCAATTTACTCATATAAAGCACCAAACAATTACTGGAAATGTTAATTCCATTTGATTTTATTCTGATGACGGTTTATTTATTTAGAAAGAATTTATTGTACAGTACTATACATTTTTAAACCGAAAAAGTTTGCACAATGCTAGTGTTTTGTTTATACGAGAACCCGTCAATATATCGAAACCAAATTAAAAGTGCGACAAAACGACCGATTAAAATTATAAAATGCATCGTTACTTGCTGTGCTGAATATTTAAAATAATTAACATTTTTGTTACTTAAGCAAAATAAAGTAACTATTTCCTTATAAGCAAACTTTTTAAACTTGGTCAGCCATGCCAATAATTTGAGCATATTGTCACATCTAGCCATGTTATTATATTAGCAAATTTTATATTAGCCAGCAGAGATGGAATCAACTTTATAATACCCCTTTAGAGGAAAGTCCCCACGACTTTTGTACACGAACAATTAGGAATAATGAAATTATTTTATGACAGAAAAAGTTGGATTCCTCGTTTTTTTTACTTTTGCAGGAGAGGCGGTGGTGGTGGTGACAGCAGCGGCAGCCCTTTGTAACTTTCTTTACAAAAAGGCGGTGTTGCATCAAGGGTTCAAATTGTACGTATATTTAAATCAATGGGTTCCCAACGATGTCCTCACAAATGGGTTGAGAAACAATAGTGCAATTTTTCCACTCTTTAATAATACTTTTTCACCTACCCACATGCACTGCATATCGACTTTGACAACTTTGACAAAGTTGGTCTTTTGCACCAAAACAAACCATTTGAGTAGAATAAGAAAGCACTACAAGAATGGAAGAGAGAGAGAACAAAGAAAATGACATTGGCATTTGCTTTTTCAAGAAAATTAACTTGGCCACTTTCCCATTCACTTGCATGGAAAAAATAAAGGAGAGAGAAAAAGGGTGTACATTATACATATTGATGATTGATACAGTGGCCTTAACCTAAAGGGATCCTTTACTATTTAACCTTTTTGACTTCATGGGCAATTAGGGTTTCTGCCAGGGCCTCCATAATAAAAGTAATGGCCCCAATCTCCATTACTACCTGTTTCGATATCATAGCAGTTGGATTGTTCAGTGTATGTGCCAAGTTCTTTAGGAGCCTTAAGATTGTTGGAACTGTCAACAACTTGGATATTCTTGAAATAGCTTGACTTGCCAAAGGCCTCTTCTGGGAATCGACCGCTGCCCATTTGAGTCGAAGTGTGCTGCCCGTCGGGTTGTGAATTTACGACCTCACCACCCCATTCTATCATGGAAGCACTCTCTGTTAAGTAGGAGAATAAGAAAGATGGCCAATAACCCAATACATAGCCATTGCCAAACTGCATCCACCAATTTCCCTCTTTTGGGTCCTAGGATAAATTAAAAAGTAAGTTATAAAATGATAATTATAACCGATTCTCCGTTTCATCACAAAATGCATCACACGAGGAAGGAAAAGCGGGGTGAATTTGGAATTTACCTTCCAGACAAGAATGCTGATATCGTATTGGGAATTTCGATAGGAAGAAACTGGAGAGATGCTTGCACCCATTGCTATTTGACTGCTGACTTGAATGAAACCCGAGCAAAGTAGATTATAGCAACCGGTGGCTTGATATGCATCACTCTATAATTACAAACTGATATTAGGATTATCCCTGGAGATTTATTAGGATATAAAGAAAACAAACAGCAAAAGAATAAGCTTACAGTCCAGTATGTGAACAATCTTGTGTTGTTATCACCATAGAGATCAGGGCTAACCTGAAGTAATGTGCATTCTAATCAGTAATAGGAATGCAACAAATTTTATGGTTGACCAATAATTTACAGAAAATGTACCTGCCAACCAGCTTCAATGCTATTGAGATCTTCACCGAATGAACCTCCCAGTAACCAAATTTGGGACAAACTGAACTCATTAGGCTGCTGTATTTTAGGTTCCCACACATTAATAGTTGCTTTTGCACCATAGTACTTGTCTCCTTCGACGTATGCTATTGCGTGCTGGTGAGACCATAAAATTAAGAAAAGATATTCACTTGATTATATGTATAGAAAAAAAGGAAAATACAAATAAAGAATGAAGATCTAGTTTCAGTCAATTCACTGATTTTAGGCAACTGAAAGAGTCTCCTGATCAATCGAGATCTCATATGGATTCCAACAGTAACGGGGAGTTGGAAAATCACACATTGATCAATAACGGAGATATTCAACAACTTAAAGAAAGATCAATTCTTTCAAATCCTCATGACCAAATAGAGTATCAGTCTGATTTCCAAAATGCCTTACATTCCCAAATTTCCCACCTGTGTATGAAAAGATTGATTAATCGACTTTTTTGATATAGAGTCCGTTTTTATCCTGATCCATTTACCTGATGACCACTCTCGTTGGTGAGGTCTGGATCTGCGGACCTGGGCTTGGGGATAGTTCTGTGTTTCTTCTTCCCGTACCTTTTCACCGAGCTTGCTCTCAAGACATCTTCTTTCTTTGTTCTCCTTATGGGAATGGTGTCCTCGGGGCACTTCCCGTTCATATGCCACAGCTGAGTGATTGAGTTTGTTTGTTCATTAGGCCCTGTTGACATCTTGTTCTCATTAAAAATTCCTTCTGGATGATAGCTAGGCCTCATCTAAAGAACCATGAGACAACCCATACGCAAAATTAGATTAATGGAACAAAATAAACTGAGTAAGTACCAAAACTAAGGATAAAGAAACAGACCTGGATTTTGTGGTCTCTGAGAAAAGGGTGATCAAAAGCTGGCTGATGCGAAATGTGGACACAGTCAATTATATCTCCATCTGGACTCTGTTCCATCATTCAAAAAACATTAATTGACAAAGAAAATCTCTTCTTTCAGAATTAATTAACAAAGTCCGAATTTCTTGCAAGTAAACATATCGAAAAATGAAAAATAAAAAGAAGGGGGTGGGGTGGGGGTGGGAAGAGAAAGATTAAAAAATAATCAAAAAAATAGCAGAAGAAAGAAAAGAAAAGCCCAGGAACTGAAACTATTTCCATATAATCCAGTGACTGGTTCAATCTTGAATTGCTACTCAAAAACCCAAAAAACACAGATTCTTTGTGTTCTCAACGTGATATACACAAAATCACAGGCAAAAAATAAGAATAGATCGAAAAAAAAAAAATATGCCACAGCTGAGTGATTGAGTTAGTTTGTTCATTAGGCCCTGTTGACATCTTGTTCTCATTAAAAATTCCTTCTGGATGATAGCTAGGCCTCATCTAAAGAACCATGAGACAATTTATACGCAAAATTAGATTAATGGAACAAAATAAACAGACTAAGTACCAAAACTAAGGATAAAGAAACAGACCTGGATTTTGTGGTCTCTGAGAAAAGGGTGATCAAAAGCTGGCTGATGCGAAATGTGGACACAGTCAATTATATCTCCGTCTGGACTCTGTTCCATCATTCAAAAAACATCAATTGACAAAGAAAATCTCTTCTTTCAGAATTAATTAACAAAGGCAGAATTTCTTGCAAGTAAACATACCGAAAAAAGAAAAATAAAAAGAAGGGGGTGGGGGTGGGGGTGGGAAGAGAAAGATAAAAAAATAATAAAAAAAATAGCAGAAGAAAGAAAAGAAAAGCCCAGGAACTGAAACCATTCCCATACAATCCAGTGACTGGTTCAATCTTGAATTGCTACTCAAAAACCCAAAAAACACAGATTCTTTGTGTTCTCAACGTGATATACACAAAATCACAGGCAAAAAATAAGAATAGATCGAAAAAAAAAAAATCCATATCACATACAACTATACAAGAATGTAAGTTCACATTTAAAAAAAAAAATGCAGAGAGAGCGGTAAACCTGAATGGTTTTAACTGGAGGTTTATTGAGTCTGTTCAAGTGTTTCTGAACTTCAAGCTTCTGTCTAGAAGCAGACAGCATTTTGGCGGAAGATATTGAGATCAGACTCCATAAGCATACCCAGAAGATTGCCAATCTCACCGGAGATTCCTTCCGATGGCCACTACAAAACTGCGCAACACCCATATTTATCTCCCCCACACCTTAAAGAAAAATGAAGCCAAAATGCCACTCACAAAAAAAGCAAGTTATTTGCCTGTACCCACACACACTACACCGAGGCCACAATCGTAGCTTATAGCAAAAGGTTACAATTTCTGCTAATCCTACGCCCCTGCTCAAGATTCCAGAACAACACTCTTCACCACGACCACAAGAAAAAGCTACAACTACGCACCCCGGGCTTAGATTCCAGAACACCACTCTCTGCTTATCCTGCGCACCTCTTCTTCAGTATTTTTGGCAGGGATTGAGCACTCTCTCTCTTTCCTTCGAAAATGCCAATGCAAATGCTGGTATCTGATTTTATTCCACATTTCACATTATTTTCTTTGAAAAATGGCAGAATTGGTCCTCAAACTATTGTTCAAGTAGGAAGTTTTTCTCCAACATTTAAACAATATCAAATTAGTCTTCACCTTTTAGCTACATTCACAACATAAGTCCTCGATTACAGACAGACTTTTATGTGTTCTGCCTCGCTTAAAATTTTTAGTCATAACTCGAATTGAAAAATAAAATATAGCTTCAATTGGACATTTAAGCTTCGATATGATAGAAGTGATTGTATAATTGTAATCTAAGATTGTCAATTATCAGTTTTCTTGAAGAAATTTTCCCAATGAATTTCGAACAATCTAACCACTATTGTCAATTTAAACAAAGTTAATGAGAATTTGTAGTTCATTTAGACACTAGTCATTTTCGTCAACTTTGTTTAAATTATCTAGATGACATTTTATTAAAAGCATACTCCTGTCTATTTTCATGAATAAATAACTATATCTATTTAATGTTGCTACAATTGCATATTGTAAGCTGGGTTCAAATTTTGAGAAGTCAAATTGTAAATAAATAATCTACTCAACCTAGTTACTTATGACAGAACTTAATGACATTATTCAATAGTCAATTTTCTTTTAATTGTCATTCATTATTTACCCTTCCCTCACAGACATAATTGGCATTCCCTCAATTGGTGCCGTGTGATTTTTTCGATTTTTTGATCAGGGATAGTAGCTGCATTCCAATCGTTTTTGTGGTAAATACGTAGCACAATGTGGTAAGATTTTGTTCTAACAAAATTTACTTGCTAACATAATTCACATACAACTCAAGATATGTGGTTTTTCATATAATCTCCATCGCAAGGCGCTATGTAACAAAACTTTCGACGGGAGGCAAAAATCTGATTTTGATGGAAAAGAAATTGACTGATAAAAATAATTCTTGTAATTTCTGAATATTGAAGACCAACATACTACTCGAGTAAAAGGTTAGGACCATATAAAGCAAATTTTCCCGTTTTCCATTTTTTTTTTTTTTTT
>CAIGRN010144418.1:0-21768 GCA_903798345.1 Fraxinus anomala
TATATATATATATATCACATTAAGTTCCTTTTTAATGCAAATCAAAGTTTGAATTCAAATTTATATTTGCGTTTTTACACACACCTTGTATTCAACTCTTTACTTGATCTAAAATTGAATTTCCATATATACTAACTCAATTCAATTTATTCAAATGTAAATTTTCATGTATGTTATCTCAGAATTTTAATCTAAAGTACTTAAAAGTATACATGATTGTATAAAACCTAAAAAATATCGAACTCATAGTTAAAAAATATTGCAAAAGTTCAAATATAACCAAAAAGTTCATAAATATGCAAAATAGCATATAATTACTTTTCTTTTACCGAGTAATTATGAAATCTATAATCTATTACTATAATCAAACAAAATTTGAACTATTTGAATCACAATTCAGAAATTGCTAACTTGTATATTTCTGTTGATTATTTACAGATTTTGAGAATAAAAATACACAAAATTCTTTGGAAAAAATGTAGTTGAAGGAGCCGTTGTTTGTAGTTTTGATATGTGATAACATTTTCTATTTTGATTTTAGGTTGTTGATAGTTTTGGATTGGGGTTGGGGATAGGATGGGGCGGGGTGGGGTGGGGTGGGTAAAGCAGATAATATTTTCTTTTCTTTTATTTCCTTTTTTTTTTTTTATTTAGCCCCCTATTTGGGCTCCATTAAAATGATATCATTGGAGAAAGTGTATTTTGAAATAGTGATATTTTGAAAAATGTGTAGTTAAAAAATAAAAAATTCTGATTTACATATAACATTATTTTATGAAAGAATGTGTAGTTGAAA
Source organism: Fraxinus anomala (assembly GCA_903798345.1). Classification (NCBI taxonomy): domain Eukaryota; kingdom Viridiplantae; phylum Streptophyta; class Magnoliopsida; order Lamiales; family Oleaceae; genus Fraxinus; species Fraxinus anomala. The sequence goes on from CAIGRN010144418.1 coordinate 797, forward strand.
ACAAGTTTTTCAGAAAATACATTTTTGAAAAACTGAGAGCAAACAGGAGCTTAATTATTTTGATTGTTAATTTGATAAATATAAAGTTACTATTTTGTTCTTTTTACAAATATTAAAATGTGGCCAACTTAATTATTTGGTCAACTAATGAAAATATGGATGATTTCCATCCATTTATTATGGTACACAATTGAAAGGTTGGAGCCTTATTGCTATTATCCATATATGTTATAAACGAAATGCTATAGACCACTCTAGATTGTCGTCTCCTATTATTATAAGCAAATTTTATAATCAAGATAAAGATGAAAGACGTGTGTGTAAGATCTACATATATGTGCATTATTGTCAAGATATTTTCTTTTACTATCCAGTATTTAAGCATGGTGACCGACGAGAAAGTTTCCTCGTATCGATATCTTCCCTTTGGTTAAAATCCTTAGCTACTAGCCTTGCCTTGAAGATTTCGACCTTTCTATCTACCCCTCTTTTCCTTTTATAAATCCACGTGTACATTATAGGTTTTACCCCATTCGGACTGCATCTACAAGATTCTAAACCTTATTGGAATACATAGTTTCCATTTTTGAGTTCATGGCAATAGTTTCCATTTTTGAGTTCATGGCAACTTTCTATATGCTCCATTGCTTCTTTAAATGGAGTGGGATCTTCCTCTTGTCCTAAGACTCACCATAGAACAAGTATTTAGAAGAGTCTTATAGCCCTCCCACTATGAATAATGGTTGGTGAAAAATCCCGGGGTGACGCACTGGATACCACTCAATAGTTTACGTATTACCAATTTAACGACTACTAAGTTACCGAATGGTTATTAATTATCCGTTTTTAGTTTTGACCATACGTTCTGAATTAATCAATCAAAAGCAACAAGTCACTTTTCATTGTTTCTAGATGGTTAATCAAACAAGTCATTTTCCCTAAGTTTGAATACCGCAGTATTAAAGAAAGCAATGAATAACGAACACCAAAATAATGACGTAGAAGCCCCAACTGAGTAAAAACTCCGGGACCAAGACAATTACCTTCACTATAGATAATACGGAGTGAGTTACAGTCAAATGCTATCTAGCCAATTCCACTAGACTTCTTGATCTATTCTTGCTAACTCCAATGTCTGTTCCAAGACATACTCCAAGATATGTTCCGAGATCTTCTGTAATTGTCTCTTCCCAACGAAATTTTAAGAACCTGCTCCAAGACCTTGTGCTCTTCCTATGCTTGTAGTCCAACCTCTCTCAACCTCCAGTAACCTCTGAAGTTCACTTGAGAAAGTAGCTTCATATGACCAATAAGAAGTAGGTGGTGTTTCGGTTTAATGAGTTTGACTTTTTTTCCCAAACAGGTGGTTATATAATCTCAAAAAGAAAGGATGAATCACAATAAAAGAATATATTCTTGGATCTTTAGAGAATAAGACGAGGCAATGAAAATAATGAAAATCACCTTAGAGTTTCATCCAATGGCTTGGATATTTATAGGAAATGATAATTGGGTTGAATGGGTTGGAAAAATCTGTTCAAAAACACAGTTTTTCGTATAATCCTATCTCTCGAGCTAAACCTCAGTGATAGGCGAGCGACGGCTTCTCACTCGAGCGAAAGCCAAGCGACAGGCGAGTGACGAGGATTCTGTTTTTGTCGCTCGAATAGTGTCCAGACGATAGGCTAGCGAAAAGCAGCGCCGTGATTATCTTCTTTTTATGCTTGAACCTAGAACTCATAACCTAATTTATACAAATGACCCCCTAGGTCCTTGACTTTTACAACACATTATAAATTATTTATTTTGTCCACAAAATTGTCAAAACTAAAACCTAACAGTTGGAGGTGCATGATCGTCCTATTTGACTAAAGACACCTATTTTCCTCTGATTGCTTGGTTATGTCCCCAATTGGGACAACCTTTATTATTTCCTTGTCGTGAATGACTAGTGGAGGTGGAACAATGGGCATCTTATTTACTATTATCTTTGATTCTACTTGTCCATTAGGGTGGTCTATGAGTACCTCCTGCCCAATCAACGTAGTAGAATTAGCGACTATTGGTTCCATAGGAGGTTTCAAGTCTTCGCTATTTGATTTTATATAAAAATCTAGAATCGAGTTGTTTGAACATTTTTCTAATACCTCTTCCAATAAAATATTACTAGTAGATTTGGGCTCTCCTATTTACTTACCCTCTAAGAAGGATGCGTTAGTACTAAAAAAATATCTTCCTGTCTAGAGGATTATAGAAGTAGTAACGTCTAGTTTCTTTGGATACCCTACAAATGGACAAGCCTCCGACCTTAATTCCATTTTCTCTGTCTTTACCTTAGGAGTGTGTCGTACATCTTCATATTCTTTGCGTCCATTCTATGATTCAAGGGGTATTTTGTAAATCGACTTGAGTGGTACAAGGTTTAAGATATACATGAACATTTGTAGCGCATATCCCGGAAAAGATGTAGGCAATGAAGAATCATTCATCATTGATCTCACCATATCTAAAAGAGTCCGTTTCTTTCTCTCCAAGAAACCATTCTGTTGGGGTTCTTTTGGTACTCTCAATTGAGATAATATCTCATTATCCAATAAGTAGACCTTAGACTCTTGTGATAAATATTCTTAACCTCGATCAGATTGAAAGACGTTGATATTTTTACCTAATTGTTTCTCAACTTCAGTCTAAAACTTTTTGAATTTCTCAAAAGCTTGAGACTTGTGAGACATTAGGTATATGTATCGTATCTAAAGTATTGTTTTCATATTTTTGTACCATAATCAGTCTATAGAAAAGATAAATCTTCTTTAGCATATAATGAATTGTTTTTATTTTCACGAGTATACATTATTTTTTCCCAATGAAAAATTTAACACCAGTTAAAGAACCTCATTTGGCCACAATTCTTCAAGGGAAAATTACACCCTCATCTACTTTTCAACTTCTCATTTCAACAATTAGGTATAAAAAATTTTCCTACCCAACACACCCCCCTAAACCCTAAAACCATTTCCACCCAAAATTTCCTCATATTCCAAAATCATCTATTACCACTTCCATTCCCACAGTCCTAAACCAATGAACGTCAGTCGCCACCGTCCTTTTCATCTTCCTCTTCCTCGTCGTTGTCCATTGCCCTCCTGGCCATCATCTTCCTCGTCGCCACTATTATAATCTACGATGAACATCATTCTTCCTACGTAGTATCACACTGCCACTATTATGCTCGATACTACAATGATTTACACAACGATGATGGGAATCCCTGTGACAATGGTGTTCGTCTTCACTGTTACAAGTAATGGCAAGCACCGCTTCTGCTCTGGTGGTTTTGATGGGTTTTAGTGCGATCTGGGTAACGGTTATGGTTGTTAGGACGATTTGGGTGGTGGTGATAATTGTTGGCGATGATGATGGTTGGTGTGGTGGTGGTGGTGATGGTGATGGTGATGGTGATGGTGATGGTGTTGGTGCGATCTGTGTGTTTGGGTGGTGGTGATGGTGTGGTGTTGTTGCACTGATGGTGAAGTGATGGTGGTTGTTGTTGTTGTTGTTGGTGGTGGTGGTAGGTCGTTGGAGGTAGTGGTGATGGTTCGTTGAAGGTGTGGTAGTTATGGTGGTGGTGAGTTAGGGTGGTGGTGATTGGGTTGTGGATTTAAGGCAGCAACGATGTTTTGGGTAGTGCTGGCAATAGTGGAAAATGTAGGTGAGGTGTAAGAGATGAAGGGTAATTTGTGACTAATTAATTGGCTAATTGTGATTAGTTAATTTGATAGTTTGTGATCGAGAAATAAGTTGTAACCAATTAATTAGATTGTGTGATAGAAAAATAAGTCGTGACCTATATTTTTGATAAATTGCAATCGATTAATTTGATAATTTGTGATCGATAAAAATGTTGTGACCTATTTAATTAAAGTCATAAAATTATTATTCGATGGTCACCTAATTTTTGAACGTTTTCACTAGTTTCTTATTTTTGAAAGTGTGTATTGAAACCTTTGGAAAATTCTCTTTATTCTTCCGTTCATACATAGTTCTACTTATGTCTTCAATGGATTAAACTAGTTGTACACAATTGGTGTACATTAAGTTTGACAATCTGTATTGTCAAAATATGTAATGTTGATTGTTTAAAATGTTGTTCAAATTAATATATAAAAAGCTGTCATTATAATGAGATTGAGACAATGGCATCCCTTCAGTTGTCTTAGATATCTTAATTCCTCGTATGACATCATAAACTCTCATATCTTTCTTATCGAAATATTTTATCAACATTTTCTTTATTGTAGTACTAACTTTCGAGTTATTACCCATTGTTAGCATATCATCAACGTACAAACACACATTACAGATTCATTAGGTATGCTTTGGATGTAGACACATTTGGCACATTCATTAATTTTAAAGCCATTCGACAATATAGTTTTGTCAAATTTTTCATGTCAATACTTTGGTGTTTGTTTTAATTCATATAATAATTTAACAAGTTTGAACAATTTTTTCTCATTTTCGGGAGCCACAAACCGTTCAAGTTGTTCCATATTTATTTCTTCTTCCAATTCACCATTTAAAAAGACCATTTTTACATTCATTTGATGTATTTCGAGATTACGTAATGCCGCGATTGCAATCAATACTTGACTAGACGTGATCATTATGTATCAAAAAAAGTCAAGACCTTTTTTTTGTTTATATCATTTGGCTATTAATCTTGCCTCATACTTGTCAATTGATCCATTTGATTTCAACTTCTTTCTTAATATCCATTTGTAGCTAAAGCTTTATTCCCCGGCGAAAGATCAACCAATTCCCAAATATGGTTTTACATGATGGAATCATTTTCATTATTGATAGTTTCTTTCTAATAAGGAGTTTCGGGAGTGGACACAGCCTCAATAAGTGTCCTTGGATCGTTTTCTAGCAAATAAGTACGAAAATTTGGGCCAAATGTCTTAATAGTCTTTAGCTTCTTACTATACCTTGATTTTTCATCTTCTTGATGATTTTCACTTACAGTATTGTAAGAGCATTTTTGTGAACTTACTTCTATTCCTTTATAAGGAAAACCAGAAATCGACAGGTAGTATTATTGTTTGCATATCCAATAAAGATACAATCTATTATTTTTGGTCCAATCCTAACATGTTTAAGCTTAGGTGTATGTACTTTTGCTAAGCACTCATACACTCTTAAGTATTTGTAGGAAGGGTTTCGAGCTTTCCATAACTCATATAGTGTTTCAACCTTGCTTTCGTATCGTATTTTATTTAAGATGTGATTTGCAGAAAGTATAGCTTCCTACAAGTTTTGAGGTAAGCATAAACTTATCAATATCACATTTATCATTTTCTTAAACGTTTGATTTTTGCGTTCAGCAATACCGTTAGATTGAGGTGAGTATGGTGCTGTTGTTTGATGAAATATTCTAGATCGTGAACAAAATTATTCAGACGGTGCAACATATTCTCCACTTCTATCACTACGAATCATTTTTATTCATTTTCCAAGTTGATTTTCAACTTCATTTTTATAGTGCTAAAACATTTTCAAAACTTCATCTTTGATTTTTAACAAGTATACATAACAATATCTTGTACAATCATCAATAAATGTGATGAAATACTTTTTACCACCTATAATTTGAACAAATTTTAAGTCACATATGTCGTTGTGAATTAATTTCAAAGATGTCGTATTTCTTTCCATAGAATAAAAAGGCATTTTGGCTAATTTAGCTTCTACACAAATATCGCATTTACCATTTGTATTAAAATGCATAGTTGGTAGTAAACTTAAATACATTAACTTTCGTACAGGATTAAAGTTTGCATGTCCTAACCTATGATGCCATAAATTAGATGACTCAAGAATATAAGCAGAAAAAATACTTTATTTTTAGAAATATTTGGTACAATGGTGATGACATTCATTTTTAATAGTACATCACTTATTTAACATTTGCCTACATATATATTATTTTTGGTAAGTATAAATTTATCGGATACAAAAACTGATTTGAAGCCAATCTTCCTAAGTAAAAAATCCAAAACTAAGTTCTCGCAAATATTTAGCTCATGAAATATATTGTTAAGGGTGAGTTCCTTATCCGATATCATCTTCAATACAATTTTTCCCTATCCTTCAACCTTCAAACTTGAAGAGTTTCTCATGAACAACTTCTCACCATTTGAAGAAGTATAGGATGAGAACATTGCCTTATCAGGACATATGTGGCGAGTAGCGCCCTTGTCCACCCACCATTCCAAGGGATTTCAAACGTTTTTGCTTTCTGAAACAACCACTAATAAGTTAATATATGATATTCCATCAGATAATTCATCGAATCTGGTGATATTCGCTTGAACTTGCTTCTTTGGTTTACAACATTTGTTGGAGCGATGTTCGACATTTCTACAGTTGTAGCAATAGTCTTTGAACTTCTTTACATTCTTGTTATATCCTTATTCCACTTAATGTTTCCTCTTTTTGTTCTTATCATTGGTTTCCAGCACATTAGCCTTTGCTTGTGATATATGACTTCCATTCTACATGTCTGACTTTCTATTGTCTTTTTCAATTTTCAATAGGACGATGAATTCTTCAATATTCATCTCATTGTGCTTGTGCTTGAGATAATTACGTGGGTGGAAGGTTCTCAATAATTGCAGCCATTTTGAAATGATTCATTTAGAGACATGTTCTCGACGTGAATATCATGAAGAAGAACTTGCTATTTTTGTATTTGACTAATAACTGTCTTGGAATCTACAATCTTGTAATTCAAGAATTTTCCGATGATGAACTTCTTTGATCCAATGTCTTCTGTCATATATTTCTTATTCAAGGATTCCCAAAGTTCCTTTACAGATTTTAATGAACTATATACATTGTACAACGTGTTGTTCAAGCCATTTAGAATCTAATTCTTGCATAGCAAATCTGAATGTTTCCAAGCATCGAATGCTATTAATGATGCCCTATTGTTTTCCCCTTCTTGTACGATAGGAAATTTCTCATACATTCGAAGTAACATCGGTGTTGTTGTTAACAATAGTCATTTTTGTTTAAACAAACAAAAGATCAACTGAATACAAGATCAAAACCCAAGAAGGAGTAGAAAAGTTAAATCGAAACAACTATTCAGAGTTCCTAAAGCTCTTTGTAAGGCTTGTTGGAAAACCCAATGTCAGTTAACCGAATAAAATAGAAATTACAGAAATTTAATAAAGAAACCACTTAACATAAATACATCTTAAGATTAGTGTTTGAAATATACAAATGAGTGATTTCTTTATCGCAATAAATCACTTATCAAACCTAGTTGAAAATGTATGGAAAGTTGGATGAAATCTTGGATAGAACTCCTATAGAAAAATGGAATGATAAAGATCGAGACAAGAGTTGAATTCTTTGTCTTTAAGACGAATTTGTGTGCCTATGGATTATGACAATCGTCTCCCAAGATACAACAATCAATTTCTTGTATTTGCAGCACTTCAAAATACAAGAAATGACGAATCGAACAAAGTTTTTGTACTCCTTTTAAAATAAAAAAGAAACAAATTTTTGATGCAGAATTTTGGTAAGAAAAAGATGGTATATGATATGCTTTGATTGCATAGAATATGAGTGAATGACACTAACATATAGGGTTTGATGGGTTGCAACCGGAGAAACACAATCCAAAAATCAACTTGTTTCATGAAATGCTGCACATGTTGACTACCGCTCGCTTGGTGCTAGCCTGGTGCTAGCCACGCCGCTCGAGTGCCCATTTCAGAGACTTGTAGATCGCCTGGAGCTAGGCCTCTATAAAAAATCCGATTTTTATTTCAAAAATCATGTTCTTTTCAACCCCACTTAGTTCACAAATTTCTCATTCATCCGAAAATAGTTTTCAACGTCCAAATATATTAAATTCATCTACACTAAGTAGAACATGATCGACCCATTTTTTGCCAAATTCGAGTAACATGATCCATCTAAATATTTGGTCAAAGTTTCATAAAAATCAATTTTATAACTATTTTCTAACACTTGATAAATGATAAAGTTCATAAAATTTGAGGAAAAAAAATTAATCAAACAAGGACAGTAGAATCACTTAGTAACCAAAAGTTCAGATTAGAAATACTGTTCTCACTTACCAATTGGAGTATGCAGAAACACTGAAACTTTAGAGCATGTTCTCTTTACCATTTACAAGTCATTTTCTATTTTCGATTTTCCAAAACAGTGAAAACACGTTCTCTTTTCTATTTTCGAAAACGCTTTTTTTAAAACAAGTTAAAAATTTATAAAGAAAACTCAATTTGTCGTTTTTGGTGTTTTCAAAATAATTTTTCAAAATGTCAAAAAAAACACATTTTCAACAATCTCAAAATGGACATTCAAAATACAAAATCCAAAATGAACTCAAAGCACAAAACTGAAACACAAAGAGAGCAGCTCATTCGTTTCCATTTCCCAATAAGTTGTTGTTATTGCTACGAATGAAAGTTACGCGCCATCAAATCAATTACTTTTGTATAGATGCTTAAACCTCTTTTTTCCTGTGGAACATAATTCGAAAATTTATTTTTCTCTAATCTTATTTTTAATTATACATTTCATGAAAAAAATTCAATTTTTGAACTATATATTTTATTAATTTTTATCAAAATTGACTTAAAAAATTAATTTTAAATTAAATCAAACAGGGACTAAAAGTCTTGAGAATCGTCATAAATGGTTTTAAAGCTTCAAAAAAGTTATATAATTCAAGAACAATTGAGAAAACTTTTAGGAAACTATTGACCAAAATACTAGAAAACATGGATAAAGAATTTTATATTATTGTGGACTTTGGTGGGGTTTGAACTAAGAAGTAATTTAATTCTTGGCTTTAAAAAATAATTTGCATGGAGGAGAATTTTCGACCCAGTGTGGAGAGTCAGAGGAGGTTAAATCCAAATATGAAAGAAGTAGTCCAAGCCGAGGTGTCGAAGCTTTCAGATGCAGGCATTATATATCCTATATCAAATAGCACATGGATCAGCCCAGTTCAAGTTGAACCGAAGAAGGGGGAATCACAGTCGTACCTAATAAGAAGAATGAGCTTATTCCTACCAGAACAGTTACGGGATGGAGGGTTTGCATTGACTACCGCAAATTTAATACAGTTACAAGGAAAGATCATTTTCCTTTCCTGTTCATCGATCAGATGTTGGAGAGGTTGGCAGGCCATTCACACTACTGTTTTCTTGATAGGTGATCAGGCTATAATCAGATACCAGTAGCACCGGACGACCAGGAGAAGACCACATTCACTTGCCCCTATGGTACCTTTGCCCTTTGGTTTGTGCAACGCTCCNGTGCTGAATTGGGAGAAATGTCACTTCATATTTGCGGTGATTTACAAAACGAACATATTTTCGTGAACAGCTGTTGCTTGTGGTTTGAAGTGCTTCTACCACAAGTTGTATTCGTTGTATCTTGGGAGACAAGTACCATAATCCATTAGCATCGTTGTAGGGAAATATTATCTTAAGGAGAAAATGTTTTCATTTGCCTCGGATTTCGTTTTGTCACTTTTTTTTCTTCTTTCTTTCTTTCCATTTTCTAGAGTTTAATTACACTCCTACGAATTAAACTTGAAATATTTTCTCTGTCTAAACAACCCTTTACATATACTATCGTCCTAACATAAAATAGTGATTTGATGGAGAATGTCTGATTAAAAAATAAGAAAAAGTCTTTGATGTAATATTATTTTATTGAAGAATGTGTGGTTAAAATAAGAAGAGAAAAATATATTTTGAAAATAATGACTGAACAAGGGCTTAATTCTAATGCAGGTTGACGCTTACTCAATATTTTTCCTTGCTTGGGCTGAAATATACATCAACTACGTTCATGTCGGCTTTTGTCAATATGGTTCCTGTAATGACATTTATTATGGCAATGCCATTTAGGTAAGATAGTTAATATTCAATTTGTTTTATATAATTTCAAGCTTTAATTCTTAAACTACAATAAAATTAACAGCTTATTCAAATATGAATTAATGATAAAAATAATAATTAATTTATACTAAATTATAATTTTTTTAAAAACGTTTCCATGTCCTGATCTCAAATAATATTACAGGATGGAGAAAATAAACTCGCTTAGGTTTTGGGCACATTAACTCGCTTAGGCGGAGCATTAGTATTAATACTTTACAAGGGGATGCCATTAATTATGTGAAACTCGCGGTCTCGACCTCAGCATAGCACAAAAGCAGCCTGGTGGGGCGTAATTGATTCGCTATATCTATGTGCGGGCAGCCTGTGTTGGTCTTCATGGTTTCTTATTCAAACACGGGTTGGACACAAGTTTGCATATCGATATTCTAGCACGGCCATTATGTCCTTGTTCAGTGTTGTTCAAACGACTCTTTTATGTTTCATTAAAGGAAGGAATATTTCTAAATGGACGTTCAAGGGAAAGTTAAGAGATTTGAAGTATCCTATACGCTGTTTATTTTTTAATATTATTAAATATATACGATCATTAATTTAATTTTTATTAACTGATATCAGGGAATTATATTATCAGGACTATGCTATGTGGTGATGTCTTGGTGTGTGAAACAAAGGGGACCTGTCTTCACATCAGCATTTAGCCCATTGATACAAATCTTTGCTGCTGCTTTTGATGTCTCAATATTGCACTAGGAAATTTACCTTGGCAGGTCAGCATCTATTTTAAGAAAATAATTTTAATTTATTTAAGCAAAATTACTATAAGACTTTATAGAAAATTAACTAAAAGCGAGTTAGTCCCGTTGGGATTTCTTTTAGGGCACACCGAATTCTAATTGTTGAACAATCACAACTATTTTAGGTGTTTGTTAAACTTAATAATTATTCGATTATCGAAGAATTTGTACTATCTTGTAGCGGTAAAAAGTTAGTTTATCAGATTTTGCTTTTAGCTATAATTATTGGTCTTTTAACTTTGTTATAGGCTTTTAGTGTTCTACGTTTACTTGAATTTTTTCGTGTTATATACACTACACATTTAGTTTCTACTTTTATAGTAAATAAAAATAATTTTTTTTTTCCTTTTAAAAGAACTATAGTGATATTTAATTATTTTACATGATACAAAAATAAGAATGTATTTTGAAATACGACCAATAATAATAATAATGCACGAGGAGTTATTATTATCGTAGTCCACTTTAGTAATTATATAACATCACAATAAAATGCAGCTTTTGTTTATCACACACTCCAAAAGGCAAAAGCCTAAAAATCTACAACAATGCCAAACCAAGCCTTAACGTGCCCAAGTTGGCAGTGGTTGGATCACAAAATATGTTAGGAAGTTTAGTTAGTCATCTCCATCTAGAATACTAGTTAACCATAATAAAGATTATAAGTAATTGAACAATATCACTAATTAATATACCTATTAGCAAATATTATATTTGTATGATTTCTCTAATAAATTACTAATATGTAATTTACAACTAATTTTGTATTTGTTTTTAACAGCATTTTAGGATCCATTACAGTAATTATGGGTATGTACGTATGTCCTTTGGGGAAAAAGCAACAATGAGGAGATTGGGATGCAGATTGTTCCCACAGCCGCAGGGATGATGGATCACGAAACTAGATAGACATTGCAACTCTTAACTACTCATAGGTAGATATCGTATAATCAACCCGACCGTGCACGATCAACTTAGTAAACTTGATGCATCGCACGAACTCAAGAGACGATTGGCTTCTGTTTCTTTCCTAAGAAATGAAGAGATTGTATTAACTGATAGGTCAAATTTCTTGGATTTGATATTGACATAGATTATCATAAACGGAACAATATCATTACGAAGCCTATTTCTTTACACTTAATTTGTGTGCTCGGTGAACATGGCGAATCTCCCCTTTCCTTTCAAGTACCTTTTCACGAGCGAAGTACAAATCTGTTCGAATATTCATTGCACTAGCATGTAAAACTGGATTAGCATACAGCAAATTGTACTCAAATTCAAATCAAATTATTTGTTTTGAGATAGTTTCATTGTTAACTCGTTCAACAACTATTGCAGCCAAGAGATCACGGAAACAAGACTATCTAAACTAGGATACTCTGCCGAGAATTTGCGCTCTATAGTAACTGTAATCATTTGAATTTAAGAACTCTTCCGCCTCGAATACCACCATTGAAACCTAGTCCCTAAAAACTAAAGGTCCGTTTGATTGCAAGAATGAAATTTGGATGAAAACAAAAATGAATTTCAAATAATTGAATTGTCTAGAAAGAATTGTCAATTAATTGTGTTTGATTCATATAATTTTCCACCTGAAAAATATTGAAATTTTGGATATTTTGGTATTCCTTTGATTTTGTTTTTCATGAAAATTATCTATTAAATGGATATAATTTGTTATAATTGGAGATAGAATTTGTTTCCATTGCCAAAAAAAAAAAAAAATTAAAAAAAAAAAAGAAGTTGCCTAGAAAAGCTTTTCTCACCAAAGTGGTGGGAAAAGCTTTTCCTCAAAATTTCCTCAAAAACCAAGAAATGTGATTATGTGGGTGAAAAATGAAAAACCAATTTCATGAAAAATTTGAACAATCAAACATGCAAAAAGGTAGAAAATGGAATTTAATTTCCATCTTCCATGGCATTGAAGTGCAATCAAACATGGTCTAAATTTCAAAACCCAAGATCACAGATTAATTTTACCTTCATCCTTCAATTTCTGTCATAATTTGAAGAGCAATTAATGGCATTCTTGGATATACTCTTTTCTCCTTCAAGTTTTGTCATAAAGCTTAATCTATAACAGTTACTAAGACAATAATCCTACCCAACACCAGAAAGAGTACTAGGAAGGATATTAGCAAAAGTAAATAAATCTTTCTTCAACAGAGGATAAGGCAAGGAAAAGCGGCCTGATAAGAGATGCATCCAGGAAGGTTTTCGAATTGCCTTTGCATAGTTCAAATTAAAACAAGTCCCAATTAATATTAGAGTACACAACAACATGAAACGTTTCATATCCATAATATTACATAGAATAACTCAATGCTAACTTAATAGATGATAAAGAGGAAAATGCTTGCAACATCAGAGGAAGCATTAGGTAGAAGCCTCTCCTTCTAGGCGTATTCTCTTAGGGCCTTTCTCTTCTTCCTGGCCATTGGCCTGTGACCAGCTCTCTTTTGCTTCTATCGAGCACCTTTTGTAAGGTTTAAACCCTGTTCTACGAGCTTTTAGCTTTGCGTATCCAAGTCCAATATTCAGGCCCTCTTCTTTGTTTTTACCTATCAAAGTAGCATTATCTTCCACTCCTAGCTTCCCGGAAGAGGAATCCCACGTCTTACCGTTAAGGTCTAACTGCAATCCATCTTCATCTTTCTTTTGTGAACTTTCTATGTCCTTATCGTTGTTTTTCAAATCCATTTTGTCTAAACCATGGGGTGGGGAAAAACTTTGTGGCAATACTTCTCTAGAGAAGAGTGCCTGAAAAGCCAGTCGTCCCTGCATATGAAGTGGATAGAGAGAAGGAAGAAATAGGAAATGATTTCACACACATATTGATAACAAGCATACTTCTATACATATAAAAAAATACAGTTACCCCTTGAGACACTTCCTTCCAAGAATCACTTATATTGCTGGTGCTTCTACAACGTCGACTAGTGGAGTCAAGAGCTGTATGATTTACATCAGGTTCTTTTGACTCCTTATATTTCACATGCTTCTCTTCTTTTCCTTTTGAATGATTCTCCAAAGCATCTGCCTCTACTTCACTGCTGGAAGGTGTGTTGGATCCACATGAAGAGCGGTCCACCTGCTTTCTGCTTTTTGACTTGTTCAAATCATTAACCATTGCTGCATCTGCAGTCTGTTCATTTTCAGTAGCAGTTAATCCAACATTTCGCTGTGCACCTTCACTTTCCAAAGAATCAGACAACAACAACATTGGTGACTTCAAAGCTGAATGCTGTTCTTGCAAAGCCTCAGAACACTCTGGTTCTAGTTGTTGACCACCTAAGGTGGTGGGATCAGGAGGTTTTTCTCTTCTTTCAGTATTAGCTCCTCTATCTTTACTCATATCCATTGGAACTGCTGATGTTGATGCGGGAGAACATGTAAAGCCCGGGTGAAATGGAGAACAAAATGGGAGTAAGCCATGGGTCGTCCACCATGCTGTTGCAGCTGCTACTGTAGCTGCAGCAATTGCTGCCATACTAGGAGCTGAATTTATCTGCCTTGACTGAAATCCTCCAGCAGGGTGGTCTGCCGGAGAATCCATGTTCGTACATGGCCAGTATGTAGCTGCAAAGCTTGCAGCGGCATGGGCTGCTGGATTTTGTAACAAAGCAGATACAATAAGACTTGAAAACATAGATGACATGTGCAGAGATGATTGGTAATCATCTTGATTGGGGATTGGGTTTGAGATTGGATGGAAACCAGGAAATAATTGATGAATGGAAGGCGATCCATTACTTTGATGTTCAGAAGCAGCAGATGAAGTAGGATTCATAAATAGATTTGGGTGGCGATTAACTCCCCCCATTGGATGAAACATAGGTTCTTGATATTGTTTAACTGGGGAAATGTTCTGTGAATTCATTCCTAAGCTTCCATCCAGAATGTGAACTGCAACATGTCTAGGATAGTTCTGAGAGGCTTGCACATCATTGTTCGGAAATGCATCAACATTTTTGGAATGATTCAGCTCATCTGTTACTTCACCTAGTACAGATTTTTCATGTAAAAGTTGAGAATTTCCAATGTTCAAAGTGTTACATAAGCCATAATCCTGAGACAGCTTGCTGTTATCAAACTTATCTTTCTGATGTCCTTTGTGTTCAATGGTGATATGGGATTCAGTTATTTCATCCTCATTACTTGCCCCTTTAGAGCTCAGGAGAAATTCACTGTATGAGTTTCTAGGTGAAACTGAAGTTGTCAAGGAACTTTTGATTATTGAAGATGGAGAGGTACAAGTAACTGTCTTGAGAAGGGTAACAGCCTCAGAGACACTGCCCTCATCTTCGTACTGCTTAGTGCTTCCCATCTTTCCATCATCGCCACGTTTCTGTTATAACATCACATTACAAGGAAAATATTGTTTATATACATAGCAAAAATAATCATCATCACAGTAATTATCTTGGGAAGAGAAGTAAAATAGAAACAAGAAAAACACAGTAAGTGTAACTGAGAACGTATACACATTGAACTATGAAATAAAAAATAAAAAATTTCCAACAGAAAGAGTAGCATATACCTCATCAGGAACTGGTTCTTTCCCCAAATCCAGCGTGGCTTTATGCACATATAAAGAAGAAACAAGGGAAGACATTTTACCATCCTTCACTTCTGTCTGCAAAGTAGTAGCTCCTGCACTTGTCTTCCTTGGATAAGGATTGCTTGGTTTCTTTTTAGGACGCGGAGGAGGAATTTCAATGTCAAGAGTATGTTTAATTGGAACTCCTTTAATAAGAGCCTCTTTCTCTAGCTGGATTCGTAGAAAACAAACTTTAGATATATAGATTGAATGTATGCAAACAATGTCGAAGTACATAGAGCAAAATCTTGATGTGAAAGAAAAATAAATAGTTTGTCATGCGGTATAAATAAATTTTAGGAATTGTTATTCCTGAAGTAAGACACGACTGGGAAAATGCCATTATCCTGGTCAAAGTTGTTATTATGCACGAGGATTATAATAGGTTTTCCATGAAAAAGCTTTAGTTTTGATTCAACCTCGTTGACCAACCAGGGACTAAAAGTAAATGAAGTATTCGTTCAATAGGATTTTGAAGTTTAACAAAATCTCAAAATGTCAGCATTGTGGAGTCATGTTTCTCCATTGTTGTCATAACAAAATCTCAGAATGTCAGCATTGTGGAGTCATGTTTTTCCATTGTTGTCATCCTAATGTATGGATTTCCAGTAGAGTATGTATATTTAATGGTTTAAGTCCAAAAAAATCCAGAACCATGTTCGGAACTAATTACTCCTAAAGCTTTACCTCTCAAGTTCCCAATTATCTGTTAATCTCATCGCTATCGGAATGAGACAGAATTACATGGTTCCATACAAAATATGAAACCATTATCCACTGCACTCCAGCATCAACCCCCTTTCCCTTTTCTTGCAAGCTAATTAGAAGTGTTTGATTTGATTTGAAGCTCAACCCCCTTCCCCTTTCTCAGGAAATAGAAAAAGAAATAAAAGGAAAAAAATGATAGCTAATGGGATGACAAACCAGAGATGAAAGTATAGGTGACAGGCAGTGAATCAATAAGATTCCATAGACTATGTATCAAGTGGCACAACACGGTAATCTTCTACGAACAGCAAGCAACAGTGTCATCAAACTATGAAATTTATTAAATCACCTCCCCTGTTTATCATTTTATTTATTAGGTGTTGATGATGATGATTTATAATATTGTTCCAAGATCAACTAAAGTAAGAAAAAAATTTGTGAACTGCAAAAAATAAAACTACTGACAATGATACAATTGGTGGCAGTCAAAGTAACCAGAGAACGGATGAAATAAACAAGGTTATACTTTTCCTAAAGAGATACAAAGGGACATGTCACTGTAGTTCATAATAAGTCCAGAATTAATCAGACGAACTGTTATAATCAGTAGTATATCACATATAACAGCAAATCCACACATCAACAGGAAAAAAAAAAAGAATAATAAAGGAAATTAACACAGATTTATGTCAAAGGGCTCAATGAAACCCACATCCACAGAAGAAGACAATAAACCGACCATAAATGAAGGTTACAAGGATTCCATAACTGCAATAGAGGGAGTTTGGACTTAGAGAGGATTTAAAGATGTTACATCCTACTACTTTTCAAAATAAAATTCTTCGCCATATGCAATGTGAAATATGCAAATTGTCAAAAACATCATCATGCTCAATTTCATGCACAATTTTCCTACTTATAGAGTTACGGTGGTATTTGGGGACCAACTCATGTTGTTAATGTCTCTGGGACTACATGGTTAATTACTTAATTATATTCATTAAATCATACTCGTGCATGTTGGTTCTATGCACTCAAACTAAAATTCGAATCAAATCATTTTTCATCAAATGATTAAAACTTCAATTTGATGCCAACCTTCAAAATCTTCGAAGTGGAAATAGGAAGGAATATAATGCATGCATTCTGGGTTCATATCTTGCCGAAGAGATTGTATATAAAAGTTCTTGTGTGGATTCTCCATAACAAAATGGTTTTGCTGCAAGAAAAAATTGACATCTTCTTAAGGTAGCTAAAGCTATAATGTTTTCCGAGGGTTCCAAAACAATTTCAGGGCGGAACTATTTCTAATAAATCTTACCTTATCAATAGTCACTTATCAATAGAATTTCATGAAGAGTCTTGAATTTTAAAACACCTCTCGATATCCTTAAACACGTGTATCCAATATCTAAATCTTTTTTGTTCTCTTCCTTCTAAAGTTTTTAGTTGTCTTTCGCTTGTCCATGTGTGCATAGTCATAAAAGAGGAAAGTTGGATCTAAAAGCTCTTAGATGTGTTTTACTAGGTTATTCATCACCTACCCAAAAGGTTATTAGTATTATCACCCTCCAATTTTAATTTTTTTTTTTCATTACCTTTTTAAAGAATAACTGTTTTTTCACCAAAATTTATCTTCAAGAGGAAATTGAAGAGGTCCATTTTGGAATGTATTGCTTGTTGTTCAATCTTCTATTTCACGATTCTCCCATAGTTTTTCGTGTTCATTCTTCTAATCATGAGTACTGTGTTGCTCAAAGTTTCCCATGAGGGGTACGATAATAAGCCTGAAATTTCTCATTCTTCTCCTTTGGATCATATCACTCCATTTGAGTGTGAACAAGATATAACTAAATCTCAAAGGGGAACAAATCACGACTTTCTCAACAATTGGAAAAAAAAAAAAGAGCATAAAAACTCTACTCAACACAGGTACCTCTTCTAATCCTCACATATCTAGAAATCTTAATTTAACTAAATATTCTTTACTTGATATTCTTATTGGTCCTAGACATATATTGAATTTAGTGAAGATAAAGAAAAAGTTAAAAAAAAAAACTTTTAAGGTAGAATTTGGCTTATGAAATTGTTAAAGCATCTATATCACATCAATGAGTGGAGACCTATTTAGGCTTGTACTACAAAATAGTCATAACAATGGCAAAATAAGGGGGAAAATTTTTGATTTGGTGTAAACGAAGTAATTACTCGTTTATACCTCCCAAACTTAGCTCTTATGCTATATTAAAGCATCCGTATGAAAGCAATGAGTGGAGAGTTCCTCAAGTTGTAAACTAGTTTGGAATGTTGAAAGGTCAACTATGACTCAAACCTTTATATATATATTTTTTCCTTATTTAAGCAATTTGGGATTTCAACTAACATGCCTCGCAAGATTGTGCCTCGTTTGAAAAGAAAAATCTACTAAAAATCTGATTTTTAGCTAAATCAAACAGGGGCTAAGAGTAGTAGCTCAAATTGTTATACATTGATTATTATTTTTATATTTATGTGATGTGATGTGAGATTTTAATATGTATGAATATAGTAATTATTGTAACTATTTGATCTTTGTGCCCAAGCTAATGTATCATAGTACGATCCGCACCAGGAGAGCCTCAACATATCTTACTCAAGAATTTCTATTGTATCCTCCAAAATTCGAACTCAAGACATCTTCTTTATAATAGACTTAAGTTAAATTCTGGTACCAATTTTGTATAAAGTTCAGAGCAACTAGCCTAACTGGTATCACGAGTCTCTCACAAGATAGAGGACTTGGTTTTGAATCCACGGGGAAACGATATAAATTCGTTAGGGGTGAGATAGACCCATACTCTTCCAAAACAAACAATATGTATGATATATAACGGCTTGTATATAGAAATTCGGGGGTCGTTACAATTATTCTGGTAAAATATCAACAAATTCATGTTCTAATTAGTATTCCAGTTTCTATGTACAAGAAATGACAACAATTGCAAGAACATTATAATGCACAGTACAGAATACAAAAGTAATAATATACATATTGGATTAGAGAACGGCATTTAAAAACTTTCAACTGCAAATATCAGGCATGTATTGTCCCTGCCATGAATTTGAGCCAGGTCCTAGCACAAAGAAGTTCCTTTATATACCAATATAAGAAAGCATGAGAAGGTAGCAATTGACCTTTGTAAAAAATTTCTGTGCATGACTTCTGATCTGCACAGCAGTCTTGGTTCCTACATGTTCTGCGCACCAGGACATATAAATGGAAAAAGGAGGAGGAAAAACAGGACTCTAATTAAGAGAATATATCCAAGAAATATAACTCCTAAAAGAGATATAATAAATTAAGCAGAAATCACAAAAGTACATTATCTGATGCTAAAAAAAATTTGAACTGAAGCTGATTATCATAGAAAAGCATGCTTTAATTATCTAAAATAATTTGCAGCCACAAATTAACAGTGAGACAATCAATAGATATAAAAATGTGAACGAATAGTGACCTTCTATGCGCTGCCAAGCACGCCCATAGAGCTTAAGAGCATCTAAAAACCTATTGTGCTCCTCCTCTGTCCATCGTTCACGTTGCTTAGTGATTGTATAAGGTTTCCTTGTCTGCCATTAAAGTAAATATAATGGCACTTTAAACAAAGAACTGTGACTCAAGCTATGAATAAAAAGGGGCAGAAAGGATTACGAATTTTAAAATTAAAGTAAAAGGATCGATATAGCCGTTGTAGAAGATACCTTGACAACAAGTTCTTCTCCAGACGAATAAGGGTCCATCTAAATACTGGAGCAGGGGGCTGCTTCAAATACAGAGGATGCTTCCTTTCAGCACTAAAAACCACAAATTTAAATAGCTTGGCCGTTGTGGTGGTGTTAATGGACACCCGACTAAGTACAACTACAACTGCAAAACAGAAAAATAAGTAACAAAAACATTTGACACAGATCCACCATTTCCCAATAAACATTTCTTCATCTGATAACTATTTAAATTCTTAATTAATTAAAAGTAGTCATATATGATTGTGTGTATGGCGAGAGGGAGACAGACGCATCTCTGAATCTGAAAGAAGTACTAGTATTAGTAGTTAAACACAAGTAGGAGTTAATTCCTTATCCAGAATCCTCACCAAAAGGAACCGCATGTTGCTTTAACCTTTCAAGTTCAATCCCTAACAAAAAAAAAAAAAAAAGGAATTTGTTCAATCAGTAAGCTCAAATACAATGGGCAAAATTTAATCAAATTCATATCACCAATATGCAAGAACAAATTAATCAAAACCATAAAAGGTACCTTCCAAGATAGCCCTGGCACAGTTCAGATCGGAATATTGATGAAATTTATCTGCGAGTTAATCAATTAATTAAAAATCGAACATTTCTGAGTTGTGACTTGAACAGAATGAACGCCAAAAAGATAACAGAAGGGAGTAGAAGAGAGAGAGAGAGAGAGAGAGGAGTTGGCTATGGAGGTTTTATTTTATTGAGGAAAAAGCGAGAGCCACTAGTAATTCAATTGAAAAAAAAATAGAAATTTGAAAATTAATTTGAGGCTGGAGATGCGCCAAGAAGTAGGAGGAAAGTTGACAAAGTGAGTCCAATGTCATTAGGATGATGCCATGTGGCAAAAATATGGTGGCTAATATTCCTACTCCAGAAGCTCCCCACCAGCCCCTTTCACTTTTTTGTTTTCTTTTTATTAGATTACAAAGGATTTGCAAACTTGTTTCTCCTCCACAAACTCGAGTTGAGTCAGACTCACTGAGTGTACTAAAGTTGCCTGCGCGACTCACAAACCCCCGCATGACTAAGCCCACGTTTGAACCCCCATTTTTCGAGAATACATTTTATTTTAAAAAAATTATTTTCAATCACACATTCCCCTATAAAATAATTATACATATATTT
>CAIGRN010144424.1:0-14762 GCA_903798345.1 Fraxinus anomala
GACACCATTTCACATCAAGGAGTCGTATAATAAGAAAATGAACAATGCTACTTACACACAATTAAGTTACATAATGATTTATATACAAATGAGGTGCCAAAAAGAGATCAGAGAATTTTTTTTATTATTATTATTTGGTTAAAGAAATTATGTTCAATCATAACTTGTTACATCATGTATATGTAAATCATTTTATACATTCAGAACAACATATTGAATTTCATGATATTATGATGGCTCCTTTACACCTGCATCGCATTAATTAAAAGAGTTTTGCTTGGTGTACATCAAGTTTGACATCATGTATGACATTGTGTGAATTGACAACTTTTTATACATTGATTTTAACAACATTTTTTTTCCAATCAATGGATAGATTTTCTACACATAAGGGGATGTCATCCATGATTTCAAGGAGGAATGTACAAATAAATTAATCCTAATTAAAATTGCAATCCAAGTAAAATCCATTTTATGGATTAGAATTTTTAAATTAGAGGTTTTCAGATTCTCTTTGATATGCAGAAAACCTAAAGAAAATTACTTCAGTTTTTATTATATTAAATATACGATGTAAAATCGTTATATTATTAAGATAATTTTTATTAAATTTTTATTAGAAGTCACGCTATTTATGTCACCTTGAATCAAGAAAGTTTGTTGCCATGGTATAAACGCGGTAATTAGATTACATTAAATAATAATAATAATAAAAAGTTATCCAGGAGGCTTCTTGCAAGCATCCACCGATATTTTGACAGCATTATCAAACGATGCTCTCATAGATTTTCTGCTTATTACTTGGAGATTTTGGTATTGGCGAAATAAAATGGTCCATCATCAGATTACCATTCCACCACAACAAGTAATCGCAACAACTTTAGCCAATAAACTTGCAACAGAATCGGCCCTTCCTCGAACGACTACTCTTGGAGTGCTGCCCCAAAAGTATAGATGGACCGCACCACCTAAACTTGCCTTCAAGCTCAATGTTGATGGTGCTTTGTTTTTCGATTTTAACAAGGCTGGAATTGGTATTATCTTGCGGGATCATAATATTGAATTAGTTATGGCTGCTAGTGGCCCTGAAAAATGTATCCTAGAACCTGAACACGTCGAAGGGGCTGCAATTGCGAGAGGCCTACAATTATGTGTCAACCTGGGGACTTCGAACTTACTGGTAGAGAGTGACTGTATGTTTCTTGCAAATGAAATTAACAAACCAAATTTAACCTCGGCATCAATCCGTCCTCTTGTAGCTGAAATAAAGGAGTTAATGCCATGATTCTCTCATTGTAGCATCTCTCACTACAATCGAGTTACTAATCAAATTGCTCACTACTTGGCATGGCATACATGGTCCCTTCAAGATTTGGTACTTTGGTGGCATAGTGTCCATTTTTTCATTGAAAATGTAATTTTCATTAATAAACATTAATGTAACCTTTCTTAAGGTTATTTGCCTTCATGAATGAAATACTTTTCCATCAAAAATAAATAAATAAAGTGTATACGTAAGAAGGCAAGAATCTTGAAAATTTCCTATTACTTAGCTTCCTCATTTAGAAAATGTCAACAATAGCTTTCTCATTTGTAGATTTAAAACGAAAAAGCAGCCCCAACTTTTGTTTACAAAACAATTATTTTTCTTTACTATTTTACAATCTCAACTATAGTAGCGTCGGAAATTGATTAAAATTTATTAATGTACAAGCCCAAATTTATTTCCTAATAGTCGGCCTTGAGTGTAGATTAAAATAATTGACTTTTGCTTGAAATCCCGTTGAACTATTTCGTTTAAAAAATTTAAATTATTAGATGTCAAAATTTTTATTCATTTGTATTTACATAAAAAATATCTTGTATTTACAATCTTATCACACACGTAATCAAGAATTACGTCTCTCCTGTAAATGTCTCGCCAACTTGTTTTGAGTAGCTGATTACGGCATAATTAACAAGTCTTGTTGGCATTATTTAAGTTATTTAATTTTGACACCCTAAAAGTTAACAAGTAGGCTAGAATTCTATATGAATATATGGAAAACTCTATAAAAAAGTGAAGGAAAAAACAATTAAAAATGGCTTAAAAAATAAATACTTTTAGAGAGGAGCCTCCTTTGATTGACCTTAGTTCCATAGGATAATATTTTTCTATGCATTTTCTTATGAAAAAAGAAGAAACGGTTGTCCGAACCGCACTTCGATAGAAATAGCAAGGAGAAAACTATCAAAATTCAAAAGATGTTATATTATTTTAATAAATAATCAAATTGAGTCAGATGTTTAGGAGGAAGAAAAATGTTTCTGCTTGTCTTTCTCTCCAGGTTAGAATCTCTCTCTCCCTCTCTTTCTCTCTCTCTCTCCCCATTAACACTGCATTTCATGCATCATCAAATAAGACCTAATTTATGACCTTTATTTTTTCAGAAGAGCTTGTGAAATAATTGTTGATAAAAGGATAAGCATGGTCACCATCGGCTTAACATAAAATTAGAATGAAATCAATGCAACCGAAGTCGAGGTTTTTATTTAAACAAAGTTGTACCCATAATTTTACCAATCATGCTTCATGTACATACAGAACTCCCACCGATAATACAATAGGGGGGTGTGTAATTTTTTTTACTTTTTATTGAGGTGGGTCCCGCGTGGAATCCACCTCATGTAAAATGGTGTAGGGTCCTTGTACATTTGGCTTAATTCTAATTTTATTTTATTCTCTAACCGTAGGATGGTAAGACTTGAATACAAAACTTTTGTTTGTTTTGATAATTTATTTTTACTTTATATTTTTAAAATTTTTAGCCCAATGAGTGTTGCTTAAATATCCTCGCTTGTCCCGTAAATGTTCCTGCTAGACTATGGTTTAAATCGCTCCAATTTGACTCTGTTGACTTCAAATATATGATCAACTTTGTTGTCAATAGATTCCTTATCACTTTTATATCAATGTATATGTTACCCATACACTAGGACTCCATTAGCATATAAAGATAACTGTTCGAAGAAAAAAGGTTGTTGGTTAACGGTCATGAGCACTCCTACGATCAAGTCAATAGGCAAAAAAAAAATAAGAACAAAAAATTCACGCCTATGAAAAAGACAAACGAAAGGAGATTGTTGCTATTGTTTTTTTCAATAATTATATACGTGATCTTTGAAGTATGAACTATGCTTGCGGATTTTAGGCGAACCCCTAGGTTAAATTATGTTAACGATGTTGCAAACCTAATTTAATAAATTTCATACAAAAAGAGAAGCTGTAGAAGCTGCCGTAATACAAATACTAAACATTCAAGGCAAGGAGCTTCGTCTACCTGCTCTTGCCCGCGAACTTACTAGAGTTCGTCATATCCATTTAAACTCGTGCAAGGTTAGTGGGTGAAGCTTGATCAAGGTGACTTCCGTATAAAAACCATGCGAGTTGCGGAGTGATGTCGTTACAAATGTGAAGCTGATAGATTCTATCCCCTCATTGCCATCGGGCGAAGTGCATGATAATCAAGCAAGGCTTCCATGTGATATGATGACATTAGCCTATATGGCCTCCACGCGAATTAAAGGTGCAGTAGACTCGATATAGATATATTGATCGTCGATATTTAATAAACATTCTACTTTGACCTCTTGTTCAAACAAGTTCTTAATGATTTAAAATCGAGTCAAGACCGAATCAAATACAAAATCGAGAAGTACTTTATATCTATTGAGACCATCTAAAATTTTAATAAGTTAGAGAGTGCTCGAAAACATTTATTCAATATAAATCTTTGTATTTAAAATGCTTTTCACGCGTAGGCCAAAACGTAACATGTGCATCACTTTACCTAGTTGTATTGATATTACAAATGAAAAGCTATAGCATATTTTGAAAATTTTCCGAGCAATCAATCAGCACAAAACACATAAACTATCTGATGAAATAGGGTAGGAAGACCTAAGAGCCAGGGAAGTTCTCCTCTCACAGCAAATTAGTTTGACAAAGCTACACACACAATTATGAAACATTATTCTTTGAAAGAGACCTTAAAGACTTTTGTTTTCCTTTAATACATCAATCAACCTGTCATTATCTCAAATGCACTTTCTTGTAAAATAGGTCACAAACAGACATATTAGCTGTTGAAATGGAGTCCTAATCCCTCAAACCACAAGTTATCTAAACTAATTGTCAACCCCATTGTCTTAACAAACCCATCTCTTTATTGGCATCCAAGATTTTGACTTGGCCCTTATCATTAAGCATTGGAACGTTCATTTGCCTTTTTCCCTCTCTCTACCAAAAATTTTATGCCCATTTAAATGCGTTGCATTCTATTTATAATTTAAATTTGGATTAAGATTCCAACTTTTTTCTTTCCCCTCTATTACCTTTAGAACAGATTTCGTATACATTACTCTAATATACAGTATGATGCGTAAATTTTAACTTATTTTCCTTATTTACTTCTATCCAATACAACATAATAAGCATCCTATATTAAGTCTTCGTTTCTAATGAAAAATAATTGTTCGATAGAGTACTGTGATATATACTAGACCGGTCCTGCCAATTCGCCTGATAATGGATTGACCAAAGTTTCGTTTTCGATATCAACTGTAACAAAGAAAATGTAATCCGTTACCACTTACTAGTCTCTATTAATTGGCACTTTGTAAGGAATACTGCTATCTAGCAAATAATGATACTCAGCACTTGTCCAGGTAGCATGATACTATTATCATATTGTCCAATAAATAAAAATACAACACAACTTTATTGCAATGTGACAGCATGAGCAAAGTCAAAGGTACGTGAAAAATTGACCTTTATTTGATGAGTGCAGTGTATTAGGTACATACACAGAGAACATATGGATGTTGATGGTGTCATGAATTTGACTTCAAGATTTGTTAATCTAAGTTGGTGATTGAAGGCAAGCAAAGTTGGAAAATATAATCCAAAATACCTAATCTTATTGCCTTGAAAAGTTATTATAGATTAGAGTCCCATTTATACATACTAGAGGACATAAGAAAATATATCAGAATAAACGTGGCTATTACATATCCAAGAAGACTCTTTAAAGTACTCAATCAATTATCGAAATACTAGTAGACACTTGAATAAAATAAAGTTTAGTAAATGACTCTTGGAAAACTTCAATGATCATAATTTGATTCATTTTCCAACATTGTCTCTTGTAAACCAAATTTACTTTTCATTCCAAGTCTAGCAAGTTGTTTTTTGAAGCTTTGACCTCCAAGTGGTTTTGTAAAGATATCTACTACTTGAGCTTATCTTTTGTAGTATTTAACTTGAATAATTCCATCATGAACAAGTTCTCTCAAGAAGTGATACCTTATATGAACGTGTTTAGTCATTATGTGTAGAACTTGTTCTTTTGTAAGAAATTGATGAATTGTTGTCTCAAAAAAGAGTTATAGACACATCCTATTTGTGGTTTAGATTCTCCAAAATTAGTGTATCTAAAGAGAGTATTTTGAATATTTGCTTGATAAAAAATGTCATAATCTACTGTTCCCTTCACATATCGTAAAATTCTTTTAACAGCTTCCCAATGTTCTAAATATGGTGCAATTCCATGAACCTGCTTATTAAACTCACAATGAACATGATGTCGAACCTTGTAGCTGTGAGGTACATATGGCATTAACAAGCTTCCCTTCTCTTCTCTTCGTAGTATCTGTCTCATAATGCATGGAGTTGACACAAGTTTTGCAAGCTCTATCTTATTTTTTTTTTTTCAATTTCTCTTGAATATTGCTCTTGAGTAATAAAAATTTCACTTTTGATTGGTGTACTTCAATGCCCAAAATGTGATGTAATTCTCCCAAATCGGTCATATCAAACTCCTTCATCATCATCATCCTTTTAAATTCATCCAACAAAGTTGTATGATTTTCAGTATAGACAAGATCATCAACATATTTAGACTTGCTATAATGAAACTTCCATCAGCACCATTTTTGGTATAGAGAGTATGATCATGTCAACTTTAATGAAAATCATTTATTTCAAAAAAAAAAATGCATTGATTCTACTATACCATGCTCTTATTGATTGTTTTAAACCATATGCAGTCTTTTTCAACTTGTAAACTTTATACTCTCCTCACTCCTTCACAAAATCAAGTGGTTGTTCGACATAAATCTATTCTTGGATAAAATCGTTTTTTAAATGCAGATTCAACATTCATTTGTAAGAGATTCCAGTTATTTTGAGCAGCTAGAGAAATTATAAGTCGAATAGTGTCAGTCTAGAGATCGGAGTGAATACTTCATTGTAGTTGCTCATTTTCTTTGCACATGCCCTTTTGTTACAAGACGAGCTTTAATTGACTGAATTGCCAGAATTGAGTTTAGTTTTGAATACCCACTTGACTCCTGTAGGCTTTTTGTTTGGTGGCAGATTTGTGAGCTCCCATCTACTATTCTTTTCGATGGTATCAATTTCTTTATTCATATTTTTTTTTCCATTTTTCTTCTTTATTGTTGCATCACATGAAATTGGATTTTAACCTTAAAAAATGCAAACAAAATAGCACCTTCTTTATTAGTATGATATGTAGACTCATAGATTTCTTGCAAATTTCTTATTCTTGTTTTTGTTAGCTCTTTATCAGACTCTTCTTCTCCAAACGAACTTGGAGGTAAAAGAGATCCACAACTAGAAGATGAAGAATCGTCGCAATTTTCATTTGAAGTGATAGCTTCTTCTTGAAAAATTATTGATTAAATGCTCTCATTATCTTCAAAAGTGGCATTTTTATCAAACTTTACATCTAGAATTATCACAATTTTCTTTGTCAATGGATTGTATAATTTATAACAACCTTTCACTATATCCAACAAAAATGCATTTTTGAGCTTTATCTTCCTATTTATTCCTTATAGCATCTGGAATATAGACAAAAGCATGACTACCAAAGATATTTAGGTGTGAAACTGTTGATTTAGAACCATACCAGGCTTCATATGGAGTCAAGTTATTCAAACTTCTTACAATGGAGAATACCAAATAATAAGTTCATGTTCTATTCCAAGATCTTTGTACAATTTTTCAAAATCTCTTGATAGATACTCAGTCTCACGACCAGTTCTAAATGTCTTAATAGAGAATCCTGAAAGGTTTTCAACTTTAGCTTTAAAATCTTTAAAAACTTGAAAGCCATCAAATTTTTCTTTAGGAAATATTTCCAAACTTTTCTATTAAAATCATCAATGAAAGAGATAAAATGTCTTAATATCCGCATAAGTCTGAATGTATAAGCTGCAGTGGTCAAGATGACTTGTGTGAAAATGAACTTATGTGTTGCTTTCCAAGTTGGCAGGCCTCACAAGCTTCACGAAGTTGATCAATTCGAGGAATAACTATTTTCTTTTCTGATAACAATTTCAAACCTCCATAATTTAAATGACCACACATGTCATGCCACAATTTTGAAATTTCTCCATTTGTGCTAGTGAAATGAGAAGCTTCAACTAGATAGGAAATAGATTATTCGATGCCAAAGTGACCTTAGTCACAACCTAATTGTTTTTAGTCAAAATGCACACTTTATCTTGTAAATTTATCTAAAATATGGCCAGCACTTAGCAAACTGTTTTGCAAACTAGGTATATAATAAACTTCAGACATTTTCTTAAGCTTTCTTGACTTAGTTTCAATTGTTATATCTCAAATCCCTTTAATTGCAAAAACTCTAGTATCTCCAATTTTGACTTGCCCAAATCCTGACTCCAACAGTTTAGAAAACAATTTTTTATTTTCAGTCATATGCTCACCGTTAGAATATGATCCAAATTCTTGTTTGGATTAGGTTTGGGTTGTTTGATTTATAATGGAAGTATAAAAAATTTTGGTTTGGAAGTCCAATTTGAAGAGGGATCAAATTTCATCAAAGATTTGGAGTTTGATAGGAAAAAGGACTTTAGAATAGATGAAAAACGCATTTGGAGTATTTAGAACAGTAACGAGATGCATGTGACCGGGTTGCAGTGCCTAGGCGTAGGCAAGCGAAACAGGAAACAGAGGCTGGGTGCCTCCATGGGCGCCTAGGCCCCCACTGTTCGACCGTAATTCAATTTTGATTATGATTCTTATATTCTAGTTCATTCAAAATATCAAAATTGGGCTCCTATATATACTTGACGTAGCCTTAAATAGGCATAACAAAACATTGTATAGCATTGAGAGAATATCAAAGTGAGATGATCTAAATTATATAGAGAGATAAACTCGTATATTTTGAGATAGGTTGAGATTTTTGCGAGATCCTTTTGTATTTCTTTGTTAATGATTCTAGTGAATTCTCCGCGTCTGCTCATAGGTTTCCCAAATTTGGGTTTTCATGTTAAATCTTATGTTTTTATGTGATTTTTTTCAACTTATCATATTTTCTTAACTTTGATATTCGTAACAAATGGTATAAGTTCTATCATCAGATTATTGTAAATTGACTTGTTTTACAACAAGTGGTATCAAAGCCAAGAATTGAAGTTCTTGGGGGAGCCAGTTTGGTCTTGTATTAAAACAAGGTTTGATCAATTCAGAATGAGGTTTGATTGTTTCAGGATAGCAAGTATGAAGTTTGAAATTTTGCTTTTGGATATCTACACCAGATTTTCTTTGTGGCAGATCAAGATACGAGTAGTTATCATTCAATTAAATTTGGATGATACTTTGTTGGAATATAATAGAATTCCTGCAACATTGACATTAGAGGAGAAGCAACGTGAGGGTCGGAAGACCCTATCACAGATACATTTTCATCTTTTAAATCAAATTCTTCAGGACGTGGTAAAGGAGAAAAGTGTGCTGCATTATGGTTGAAATTAGAGCAATTATGCATGATTCGGAGTCTAACTAGCAAATTGCATCGAAAGTAGCACTTATATTCACATCTCATGACAAAAGGTGGTTCTTTGGAGGATTAACTATCTACATTTAAGGACATCGTTGCTGATTTGGAGACCATCGAGTCAAGTACGATGAAGAGGACTTAGGGGTTGATTTTGCTATGCTTGTTGTCCGCTTCATATATGACATTCAGGGACACTATCTTGTATACTTAAGATACCCTCACCATTGACGGGCTTATGACGCGCTTTATTCTAGAGAGAAGATAAAGCAACTAGTCGTCGGATTAGAGGCTCGGGCAGAGTGTCTTGTTGTTTGTAAGAGAGATTTGGGTGGTCATAGAATGGACAAGTCAAATGCTAATGATAGTGATATAGTCTATTATTTCTGCAAAAAAAAGGGACACAAGAAGAAAGACTACCCTGAAGTGGCAGAACAGGAATAAAATAGTTGCTACAGATCAGAAGGGACATCCTGATAATTTTGGTGAACTATTCTCCTAGAAGAAGATTGTAGTGGTGGAGATCTTTTGGTGATTTCTAACGGTAACTTCAAATCGAACGAGGATTGGATTCTTGATACAACGTGCACTTTTCATATATGTTCCAATTGTGATTGGTTTTCAACATATGAAATTATTACAAGGGATTCCTTGGTGATGGAAAATAATTTGCCTTGTAAGATAGTTGGTATTGGTAAAGTGAAAATCAAGATGTTTGATACAAAGGTCAAGACACTTGGTGAAGTGAGACATATTCATACTTTGAATAGAAATATAATGTTTTTGAGTAATTTCGATTCAAAATGGTACACGTGTAGCGATAGATGTAGAGTTCTGAAAGTTAGCAAGGGTTACAGAGTTGTGCTGAATGGACAAATAAAGTCCCGATTATATGTTTTGGAAGGTTTGACGATCATTTTAGATGTAGCTTAGGCTTATGGTTCAATAAGTAGTAACTCGGTTAGATTTGGTTGTGATTGTTTTGCTGGTGGTGATTCGAGCAATGGTATTGTAGAACCTACCACTAGCTCAAGTGGGGCTAGTTTTGATCTTAATGATCATGTGACTTGTGATGATTCGAGTATGTTTGGCAATTTAAGTGGAGTTGGAAGTAAATGGGATGATTCAAGTAGGTTTGGGGCCCAAGTTAGTTATGCTAATATCTAGGGCTTGGATTTGTTCACAGTTGTTGAGTATGCTCGGAAGGACATGGTAGAAGAGGTGGAGTTTGTAACACGCTATTTGGAGAATTGCTTGAAAAATAATTCTTTGCATTGGAATTTGTGTCAATGGAGAAATTGTTAGAATATGAGTATATGACCCAAATTCCTATTTCGATTAGGTTTGGGTTATTTGATTGATAAATGAGGCATAAACAATTTTACTTTGGAAATTTGGTTTGAAGATGGATCAAATTTCATCAAAAATTAGGATTTGATTGGAAGAACGAATTTGGAATGGATGAAAAACGCATTTGGAGTATTTGGACAGTGATGGGACGCTTGGGCACAGGCACCGGCCATCGAAAGGATATTTTGAGATAGATTAAGAGTTTTGCGAGAATATTTTATATTTCTTTTCTATTGATTCTAGTATATTCTCCGCCTCTGCTCGTGCTTTCCCGAATTTGGATTTTCACGTTAAATCTTGTGTTATTCATTTTATCTTGTCGTATTTTCTTGGTTTTAATGTTCATGACAAGTGGTATAAGTTCTATCATCGAGTTATTACAAATTGGCTTGTTTTACAACACTTACTCGCACAACTATTCAAATACCAAACATCATCATTCTGATTGTATTCAGATGTTAACAATGAAGTCAATAAAGTTTCAAAAGTATACTTTTCACGGCTGTCATTTTTATGAATGAAACTATATCTTTTCTACCTCTTTGTTAATATACTCGATCTCAAACTTTTCGAAAATTGCTTGTGTGATCATCCTTTTCTTATTCTTTTGAATCTCTACCACTTTGAAATCCTATTCCTATTCCGTGAGAATGGTGCTCTCTCCCTCAACCTCCAGATCTTCATCTTTCTCTTCATCTGAAAGTATTAGATCTAGAGCCTCTCAAAATTTGGGATTTGAGTGCTTGGTCAGGATGTGAAGGATTCATTTGCTTTACTTGCAGTTCATGAGATTTTAACAATGCAAGTAAATCATCTAATGAAATTGTTTCCAAGTCTTTAAATTCCTAATTGTGGCAGCTATGAAATCAAACCTTGGTGGTAGACTTCGAAGAATCTTTTCAACAACCTTTTGATCTTGTAAACTTTTGCCATTGAATATCATTTGATTTATTATTGTAACCCTTGTGAAGTAATCAGAAATATTTTCTTCTTCTTTCATCCCAATTTCTCAAATTCTAATCTCAAGGATTGAAAGCGTACATTTCTTACTCTCTCTTATCCGAGGCATGCCTACTACAAAATTTCTCGAGCCTGCTTTGAAGTTTAAACTTTTGCTATTCGTTCAAACACGAGTCTTTCAATGACCTGGTAAATATGAAAAATAGCTTTACTTTATTTTTCTCTTTCATTCAAAGGATTTCTTTGTGTTTGAGTCAATCCATCTTCAGTATTTGGATCTCAAAACCTTAATCAACAATATTATAAAGCTTCAATGATTTCAGCAAAACTTCATATTGTGACTCCAATAATCATAATCTTTCCCATTGAAACAAGGAATAAGAGACACTAGGTTATTTGAATTTTCCATTTAGGCTCTGATACTAGTTTGAACGCAAACAAAGTTCGAAAATATAATAAAAAATACTTAATCTTATTGCCTTGAAAAGTTACTACAGATTAGAGTCTTATTTATACATACTAGAGGGCATAGGAAAATACGTCAAAATAAATGTGGCTATTACGCATCCAAGAAGACTGCTTCAAATACTCAATCAATTATCGGAATACTAGTAGACATTTGACTAAAATAATGTTTAGTAAATGACACTTGAAAACTTCAGTGATCTTGATTTGGTTTGGTTTATTTTCCAACAGTGATGCAACTGTTTTCTTTTTTGTTATTATTTATTGGATTTCTGCACCTTCACACCATTTTAACAATTTTCTTTGCTTCCATAACTACATCACTATGTGTAGTTAAAATGTTGCACTAGGTAAATCGGTCTTCCAAACAAAGAAAACCAACCGTATGAAGTAAGATACATAAGAGAACAGAAAAAGTAAAGGAAAAATAGAATATATAAACATGTGCCTCGGGCTACGCTGAGTCGTGCATGTTTTGTGCAGTCGAAGCGAAGTTCTTAGGGTGTAACATTTTCTCCATCACCAATTAACAAACTGAATACAGAACGAATAGAAAGATCCTAGAATGCGGATACTGTTCGACAATTTTACAGCAGAAATTAGTTACAAACAAGAGCATCAGTAATACTTGTTCCAAGAAATGCCGATGTTTTATTATGTTCTCCCATGAGAACCAAAGCAACCTATTCATTCTCCTATCAGTCAAATACATAAATGAGCAGAACAAGAAACCAAATACTCTTCCCTCATACAATTCTAAGCTAGGTTTATAAGAACGGGATACTTTAATAAAGAATGTTTTGCATAATGCATAAAACCATGACATATTCATTCTAGTCAACATCTCAAGACAGATTCACATGCGCAATAATCCCCAACCTACTGTATAATCGTGAAATTTTTAAAAGGGATGCAAGAGAGTTGTGCTTATGTGTAGTATATGATAGCGCCAAAAGTATAAAGTAGATATATATCCTACTATATTGTGAAGCTTAACTGCATAGTGCAATATTGTCCCATCAATAGCCTTTATTATCCCATCAATATCGCCTCTGATGACCACCGACTTCAAATTTAAGAAACCAGGAATCATAAAAAACATCAAATTCCCTGCACATTTAAATTTCAATCTCATTACATCCAGGAAAAGCATTTTAAATGAACAGGAAAAAATAGAATAAGTAATAAATCTTGTGACTTGCATTCTGGCAATGCAAATTATCAATCTCTGCTACTGTATAAAGTTTGAACTATTTGTAATTTGTCTAAAAAGGCATATTATTACACTTAATAGAACAACATGAAAATACAATGAGAGTTCATGTAAAGAGCATAAATATTCAACAGTCTATTATTAGCAGGTGCATTATTGGGACTGAAATCCCATATACCCATTTCCTCTTAAGTAAGCCGACGAACCTTCTGAGTGAAGTTGTAATAACTTTTCAATGAACATGTCATTTCAGATTCGTCGTTGAGGCCATGTTTCTCAACCTCTGTGAGGTTTCGGAGAAAGAGAGCCTCTGGGCAGGATCAGAGGCCCAACAACATTCCATTAATGACTTCCATTCCAGATCACACCATGATGGAATTTGTGGGCGCAGTATTGTTCACTATCCGTCCTACACGTCATAAACAAAATTTTGATGACAAAAAGACAGTTATTATTATCATTGACGATATTGGTTATCAAACAGTATGTAATTAGGTCACCAAAAAAAATTAAAATCAATCCGTTGTACTATGACTTCAAAAAATTGGAAGTTCACCCTTTTGCTCCATAAAATTGCTGTCAACCCTCAAGCAAGCTAAGCAAAGGTTGCCGGATGTTTATGCCTTGTACTTGAGCCTCAACACTTTTTGAAATAACTTGCCAAAGCAAGCCTCAGTGGTTATTCAAAACTCTTCCCTCAACATAAGAAACCCAACATCAATGCAAGTCTGCCTCCAAAAATAAAGCAACAATTAGTAAATAATTGCAACTAAGCCTTTTTTTTTCCCGTTTCTTCTTTTTATCTTAATATTGAATACAACATCATCCTCATATGTAAAATAAAAGAATCAGAGAACAGAATGAAACATCTTCCAAACAGAAGGACAATAACTCAACTATGTGGTACTGACGCAGGATGCAATACAAGAATTATAGAAGGGGAAAGGGGAGGGAAGAGGAGAAAGGAGGGAAAGAGAGAAAAAGATGGAGAGAAAAAAGAGAAATTGGGGAAGAAAATCTGTTTATTTCATATATCAAAGCTCGTCTCAATTACATCGCATAAGTCCCCTTCATATAAGGTTTCAAAAGGCCCTATTCTAAGCAACGAAATATTATAAAAGCTATTAAATCATTCTCTAATCAGATTTTCTAAAATATGCATCAAAATTGAAAACAAAATAAATAATTATCTCTTAATAACATTCCATCATTTCTCCCTGGCTGAGACAACTCAACTCTGCCAAGATAGATTGTAACTTCTTACCACAAGGAGGTCAATCTTTCTTCTTGACCAAATAACGATACCATCCATATGTTAACAACTGAAACTATAAAATATTCAGAAGCATTTGATCTGATCAAGGGGGATGATCTTTCCTTTTAATGAATTAGCGATAAAGAATCCCAATAAGTAACTTGTGCAACTCATTCACAAAAATGACCATAGAATCCATATGACAAGCACAATGCACTAACATAGTAGACTGATCTGCAGAAATAAATGAGTGCTACAACGATGGCTCGAATATGTCGTAATAAGGAAATAATTCTGCTATAGTGAAAACAAAATATTCGTTCAAATGTAATGGCCAGTCAATTAGTTTAATTTCAAGTGATTGGTCCAATTTTTTCTTCACATGTTTTGGAAATCGTGTCAAAAAAATACGCAACAAAGCATAAAAAACAACATGAAAGAGTATGTGCCTAAAAAGTGCATTAGATGCAAGCCCATAAATTTCATGATTGAAAGCAATATAACTTTTAAACTCCGCGTGAAAATCAACAAAGTACAGAGCTAAAGTAATATGATGGAAATTAGTAGGTAACAACCAAATGTCGATAGTAAAAGTGTGTGATCGAACAATAACCTTGGAACATGTGCAACTCTGTAGAATAGACACTTCAAT
>CAIGRN010144429.1:0-19194 GCA_903798345.1 Fraxinus anomala
AAAAAAAAAAAAAACAAAGAACAAAGACCTTAAAAAAAATAAAAATTAACCGAAGGGAAATCGAACACAAATACACAGAAACAAACAAAAAAATGAAAATTTGAAATTCTAAATATATGGGTTTAAATTTACGATACGAGAAGAAAAAATAATAAAGGGAATAAATAACTAATTATTCAAAGTCTAACATGAGGGAAAAAATGATGTGGAAATGCATATAAAATGTATAAAAGTGAAGGATTGAATGAAAGTTGGAGAAATGAATAGTAAAATTTCATTGATTACTATTGTATCTATAGTAGCTACAAAGTATTTTTGTTATATAATAACAGGAAAAAGTTGCAAGTGGATGCATCCGTTCGGCATGTACAGTGAAATTATTTTTCTTTTGTTCTATGATTGAGCCTCGGAGTTCACAAACTTCATCACAGACCCTTGCAACTTGTTCAAGTGGACTTTAAACAAACATTTTGCTGCCACAAATCACAATCCATTATCTTATATATATGTTTTAATCTTGAATTAATATAAAAGGCATTGATTAATTAAAGAATTTTCCTCAAATATCCAATCAGAATCAAGAAAAAGCTGTATTGACAAATCATTTGTTACCTCTTACTAGAATGTTGTTAATGTCGCAAGACTCGAAACAGTCCCATATAACATTTAGCTATATAATAATCATGTCATGATATTTTCATAGGATAGGATATTTTTCCAAATGAATTTTATATCCTTTGGATGCCATACTTTATTATCGTTTCCTTTGCCATACTCCACAATTGAAACAGAGCTCATGCACAAAACCCTAATCCTGTCTTACTGTCTAATCTCTTCGCTTTTGTGAAATTAATTTGAACCCATTTAATTTCAAATCAAGGTAAGGAAACCCACTTAATACAAAAACTATCTTGTTTCGAATTTGAGGTTTTCTCGATTCTCCATTGTTCAAAATTAGGGATGACCTCGTTCTAGATTCCACGGTAAATTACACCTCCCCTTTTGTTTATTTCTTTCTATTTAATTCATTTTGAGTTGAGTATTTATCGAAAATAAAAAAATCCATGCTTGATATGTGATTCTCAGATATTTTAATAGTTGTTTTTAAGTTTTGAATCTGAAGCAGAGTTTCAATCTTTTGCATTTTACTTGTACTCTTCTTTTTGGGATTCATTCTGTCAGTTTGCTTACATTTATTTTGGGGGCCTAATATATGTTGGATAGTATTGATTGAAAGCATTTGTCATGTCAATCTCCTTGTTCAAAAGCGGGCATTCTTGATTGTAAAGATAAAAGATAATAGCAAATTAACGCTGAAATACAACTAAGTTTTACTGAGTTTGATAGGTTTATTCTAACTCTAATTAGATCGCTGTGGATATAGGGGAAAGCAAAGAACTACTTTGGCATGTCTCACTTGCTAAACCAACTTATAAAATGAAGTCTAATTGAATAAATGGTGCTATTCTACAAGGAATTTTCCATAGGAAATTACGGAATAAAAGGAAATGCTCAAAAGGGATTCTTTTTATTAGTTACCATATTTCTGATTTCTTTGCTACGTCTTTTCTGCATTGGAATTGGTTTCTCTAATGTAATTTTTGTGTATGATTTAGTAACAATCAATCTAGGTCATAAATATTTGAAGGAAGAGTCAAATGTTACTAGTAATTTTGTGGATTTCCAGTGAGGCTCATAAAAGAAATATTATCTTCTATTTAGTGACTTGTCAGGGTTAATTATGCTAATGGTTACTAAAATTTTGAGTAATTATGCCAGTGCTCACTGTAGTTATTTTCTTACAGTAATATTAATTCAAGTTTTTAAATGTTGCACTAATATTTATTCGGTCAAAAAAATTAACAATAAATCCTGTTTGGAACCATTAAGTGCTAACGTGTCACCAAACTACCTTATATATTATGCCAAGTCAGCAAAATTGGAGAATTATGCATTGAGTATTTAAAATATTCCGATAAAAATGTAATTTGTCTTTAATTTTGATCGAATTTTTGGACTTGAAGCGAATAGTGAACTCATATTTTGTTTTTTAACTACGATTTTTGATGATTTGACATAATAAATAAAGGAGTTTGGTGACGTTGGCACCTAATAGTGCTACTTAGGATTTAATGTCAATTTTTTGATTGAGTGACCATTAGTGTAACAATTAGATACTTGGTGAGTTACCGTAAGAAAATAACGTCAATATCCATTGGTGTAATTATCAAACTTTAGTGACCATTGTCATAATTAACCCGACTTGTCACTATGGAAAATGAAAAGAGTAAATCTGAACAGTTGATTGCTTGGAGCTAAAGCAAGATGCAATCTGGACTTCTAAATTTATTGGTTATATTCTATTCTCGATTTGCATATATTCTTCTTTTATTTTAGCACTGTCATTTATATGCCATTCCAACTTGAACCGATTGATGTATATCCTTTGCAAGATTTAATGATTATCACTGCAAATGCATCTCTCTGCTCCATGTTCATTCTAGGTTCTTGCTTCTTTAGCTTGATGTGATTTGTGAAATATCTTTTTCTAATTGAGGTGAAATTTCATTTAACCATCTTAAGTATATTATTTCCAGTCTTAAGCGAAATTGAAGGAGCATGCTTAGAATTGCATGAAGCATGCCATTGATGAGTTCTTTTTTGACGTATGGATGAACTTATAGAGAGAAACTCCTATAAATTTGGTGATCGGCTTACTAGTGATGTTGTAATATATCTGAGAAAAAAGAAAGGAAGACCGGAAGTCTTCTATTCACATTCTTTCATTCTCAAAAGCAACAGCAAATATTTTGCCGATAGACTTTCCGATCCAAGCTCTTGTTCTTATATATACATTGAGTGCTCAGAATTTGATTGCGATCTCCATGTTGAACTTCTGAAGCGTCTGTATCTTCCAGCGGACTCACTGTTGGATTCCTGGGACTCAGTTCGATCTGCTCTTGGTATTCTTCGGGTGGCTGTCGCTTTACACTGTGAAGGAATAGTAGACAGCTGTATTCAATACCTGGAGGCCATTCCTTGGGAAGACAGTGAAGAGGACGAGATCTTGAAAGTAGTTTCACAACTGGGTCCAATAGCCATGCCCATATTGGCGAGGATCCAACCAGTCAATTCAAGTGCAACAAAAGACGTTTACATCTCCGCTATACGTTTTGCCACTTCCGTTGATGATCTGTGCCCTCCATTTGGAGACAATCTTCGAACTTCAGCCCAAGAACAAGTTGAATACATGCTTGGTGATGATGATGACATGCCGTTTGTTATAGCCGATGAAGAGGTAAAATTGGAGACTCGAATTGGTTTGTCCAAGATTTTTTCTTCATTTGAAACGGAACTATCCTTCTTATTGGAATCTGATGTAGCAGTCGAGCTAGCAGAGAACAAAATAATGCGTAGGTCATCTGATCTGGAATGGATGTGCAATATTCTGCCCAAGATGGATCTAATGAAGGATTTTGTTGCCAAGTGGGTGGATATCTCTAATAACTTAATAGCCATTCTTGAAGCCCAGAAACTTGATTCTGTCATGTGGTGTCTAAAACTAAAGCTGATAGAAGTGACATCAAAAGTATTGGATTCAGTGGGATATGGAAGTGTAATTCTTCCAGCTCCATCCCGAGTGCTACTGCTAAAATCATGGCTTCCTTACATAAGGAAACTGAAGCCCATTCTCGATTCAATGAGCAACAAGGATATTGCATTTGCTTACAAGATGGATGAAGACCTTTGCCAGAGCATCGAAGGGGCAATAGTGTCGTTAATTTCAGCACTACCATCAAATGACCAAGCGGACATTCTTGCCGACTGGATGGACACTGAACAGCTAAGATACCCCGACCTGAGTGAGGCATTCGAGGTATGGTGTTACAGAACGAAGTCTGCTAAGAGAAGATTAGAGGAGGGTTTGGAGACTCGATAATGCTGCTGCCAGCCTCTGATAGATGACCCCTAGTTTTTGTTGTGTGATTGATTGTTGATGCACTATTGCAAACTTCCAATTTTGCTGCTGTATTATCTTGACATTAGCATGATTTAAGTTCTACTTCATTTCCTAGCAGTTTCCGAACTTCCCGTTAGTTTTTTGGTCTAAGCTAAAGAGTGCATAGGAACAATTGACTTTTGTAATAATTCTTGCGTCAGACAATGCAAGAGCTCCCTGTCAATGAGCTCAATCAATTGTATAAACAGTACGAGCATACAACATATGACAAAAAAAAAAAATCATGGAGAGTGGAAACACAAGAGACCCAATATGCTGTTCTTGACTCTATCCTCTTGAAATTTTGACACTTCAAGAGGACAAGGAGATGTGAACAACACATCTGGAATTGAAACGCAACTCCACGAGACGGAGTTTGTTAAGAGGGGTACATTCTTGACTTTGTAAAATAGAAAAGAAAGTTGCATACTTTATAGATTAATATCTCTCCAACACAGCATAACCTTCTAATTTAGAAGGTCCATGTGTTAAATTGCGATATGAGGTCAAAAGGAAAATGGGGGAAAAAAAATAAAAGGTCAAAAAATAAAAGTTGGGGATAAAAGTGCAAAAATTACCCAATGAAAAATCGTGTACGCAATTCGCACAGTAGAATAGAATAGGCAAGAAAATAATTTCCATTTGCTTGGCGGGTCAATCAAGTTCCATGTTACCCCCCTCTCATTTCTTAGTAGAATAGATACGAGGGAATTTCCGAGTAATTACTAACTGGAATAAACCGTGATTGGAAATTTACATTTCACAATGGCGAATTTGTATGTATGTGCGGCGCCGACGACGGATCTGAATCGGAACACGGAATGGTTCACGTACCCCGGCGTATGGACGATCTATATTCTAATATTGTTTTTTTTTTTTTTTTTTTTCGGTAAATGTGAATATATTGATCAAAACTATACAAATACAACGGGCATTCCAGGGCACCCAAATCAAATGAAAGCAAAAACANTTTTTTTTTTGATCGGTAAATGTGAATATATTGATCAAAACTATACAAATACAACGGGCATTCCAGGGCACCCAAATCAAATGAAAGCAAAAACAAATAGTCCGGGCATTCCCGGGCAATCAACAAACATGAAAGAAAAGAAGAACACCGGGCAAAGGACGAACGCATGTTTCGGTGTGGTACATGCATGCCAAACAACTCCCGCCCATGCAACCTTCAAACCCTTCGGTCTAAAAAAATCATAAATTGCAGAAACAATAAATTTACCATCCCGCAAAAATTCTGCCAATCTGTTACAGCCGTGAGTTTGCCTCCTGCTGTTCTCGCCAGTAGCTGTGTTCTGATGAATCTGCCCGTTAACAGCAAAAAGATCAGCCTGTTGAGGCTGTAATAACATGTCACGAATTTGCAACATTCTCTTAAAGAGTGCGGAGTCCTCTTTCCTTCCCTTGTAGTTCCATATGTCTTCTCCACGAAGGAAAAACTGATTTACCCACTTCACCCAAAGGGTATCCTTCTTGCTATGTATATTCCATAGGGTTTTGGCAAGGAGTGACGAATTCCAGCATTTAATATCTCTAAACCCAAGTCCACCTTCCCGTTTCGGCAAACAAATAGTACTCCAAGCAACCAATGGCTTCTTAGATCCCCA
Source organism: Fraxinus anomala (assembly GCA_903798345.1). Lineage (NCBI taxonomy): Eukaryota > Viridiplantae > Streptophyta > Magnoliopsida > Lamiales > Oleaceae > Fraxinus > Fraxinus anomala. Next base: position 5,623 of record CAIGRN010144429.1, read on the forward strand.
AAGGAATTTACGGCAAAGACTAACAATCTTTGTTGCAACCGCAGCCGGTATTGGGAGGATAGAAAGCCAAAAACATTCCACCCCTTGAAGAACGGATTTCACAAGTTCCGCTCTCCCCGCATAGGATAAGGACATCCTAGCCCAAGCACCCACATACGCCGAAATTTTGTTGATAAATGAGTCAAAATAGCAAACTTTCAATTTTTCCGCCGCAAGTGGAATTCCCAAATACCGGAAAGGCATAGCACCCTTGGTCATGTTGGTTAATTGGTGAACATCCTCCAATTCAATCCCATGAATTCCCGCCGTGAAAATGGTCGACTTATTCACATTCATCCTTAAGCCCGATATGTTTCCAAATTTTGATAAACATTCCATCAAAATACCCACCGACATAGGGTCGCCTCTTGCAAAAAGCATCAAATCATCCGCAAAAGCCAAGTGAGTAATCTTCAATGGGCCGCATTTAGGATGAAAATTAAACTCACTATTATCGGTGGCTTCTTTAAGCATCCTAGAAAAATACTCAAGGCAAATGACAAACGAGAAAGGAGAAAGAGGGTCTCCTTGGCGAAGCCCCCTTTTACCTTTGAAGAATCCATGAAGGCTTCCATTAAGTGCAATGGAGTAGGAAGGAGTAGTAATGCACTCCATCACCCACCCAATAAATTTCAAAGGAAAACCAATACCTTGAAGCACGCTTTTAAGGAATGTCCATTCCACCGAATCATAAGCCTTCCTTAGATCAATTCTGAGAAGGCATCTAGGAGCAACTCTCTTCCGATTATATTGCCTAAGGAGTTCTTGAGCAAGGTGGATGTTCTCCGTCATACTTCTTCCCTCCACAAAAGCGGCTTGTGCTTCATCAATAATAGTACCAAGAACGGGGCCCAACCGAGAAGCAAGGATCTTATTAATAACCTTGTAGAAAACATTGCAACATGCAATGGGTCTATAGTCTCCCACATTTGTAGCATGAGAAGCTTTAGGCACCAAAGCAATAATCGTGTGATTAGTTTGCTTAAGGAGAGAGCTAGATAGAAAAAATTCTTTCACCGCTTCAACAAAATCACCTCCAATAGTATCCCAAGTCCTTTTGAAAAAATACGAAGAATACCCATCCGGACCCGGAGATTTGTCATCTCCAATAGAGAAAAGAGCATCCTTAATCTCATCAATCGATATCTCCCGAACTAGAGCCAACCGTTGCTCATCCGATAAAACGGGGCCCCTCCTCAAAATATTGATGTCAATAGGATCTACAATGCTGTTTTTCCCCAGAATGTCAGTAAAAAACTGTAGGAATTCATCAGCAACTTCATCAGTCGAGTTCGTATACAAGCCATCACCTTTACACACCTTAGCAATGAAATTCTTTTTGGCATTTCTATTCACCATCGAATGGAAGAATTTGGTACACTTGTCACTATTTTTAAGGTAGTCACATTTGGCCTTTTGATAGTAGAAGCTCCTTTCCGCCTCACAAATATTCATAGCTTTTTTCCTCAAGCATGCCACACTACTTTGTAGGTCAATATTAAGGGGATCATCATGTAGTGCTATTTGTGCCTCTTTCAACGCCGAAGTAGCCATTTCGGCCCTCCTTGAGATATGGGAGAAATGCTTCACATTTAGTTTCTTGAGCTCCCCCTTAAGACTTTGCAACTTTTTAGTGAGAGAAAATTGCTTCGTGCCCCTAATCCCGACTTTCCAACAATTTAGCACAACTCCTTGGAAGCTTTCATGGTTGACCCACATGTTTAAAAATCTAAACGGCCTCTTCTTGTTACTATTAAGTTCAAGTAGTGACACGCTGCATGGAGAGTGGTCGGAGAGACAACCCGATGGAAGGAAGTTAGCAAGACTATTGAACCCCGCTAGCATCTAAGCATCGTTCCCCATAGCCCTATCAAGTTTACTCCACTTCGAATTATTTGTCCAAGTGTACAAGCAACCAATGGAGCTCAAATCCATAAAACCAACATCAAGGCAAAGATTAGCAAAATCCTTCACCTCATACGGGGTGACATCCACACCATTGAATTTTTCATCAAATTTAAGCACATTGTTGAAATCACCCATGATCAACCAAGGTGAGGAACAATTAATACCAAGTTCCATAATGCAATTCCAAAGTGGCCTACGGTTTACAATAGTATGGAAACCATACACAAAACTAACAAGAAATGTAAGTGAGCTAACCTTACAAGTAACCTTGCAATGAATAATTTGAGATGTAATCTCCAACACCTCCATATGCACTTTCCCGGGATTCCATAAGATTAAAATCCGTCCAGCTTGGTGAGTAGCAAAGTTGTTGATTTCCAAAAAACCCCCAAATTTATTCCGCATCACCCGTTCAAGCTTTGATAAATTAAGCTTAGTCTCTATAACACCCATGATGTCAATATCGTGCTCCTTGATGAATCTCCGCACCCCATTTTGTTTGAGAGGTAGGTGCATACCCCTAATATTCCATGCGGCGATCTTCATGGCGACATAACCGAGGGGTTACCCCTCTTTACATCATTTGTTTTTGAAGTGTTAGACCTCCGCCCATCAACCTTCCCTTTCAATTTCTCATTACAAACAGCTCCGTTTTTCTGCCCACCCGAGACTGTGCCAGAGCCTGGCAGTGTGCATTCTGTCTCTGCAGCCCGTTGCTGTCCAGATTTGCCATTGTGTTGGGTGGGTGCAGTGAGCGTTTGTCCAGTACACGGCTGCCTGCTTTTGACACTTTCCTCATACATCTGAACATTCACACTTGCGACCTGTCCCTTTGTAGAACAGCCACCTGCCGCATACGGGGCTTGCGAATTTTCACTGGCCGAGATTGGTGTAGGGGCTATTCTTCCCTGTTTCGTCCCCTTTTTTTTGCCCAGAACGACTGTGAATGGTACCTCATTCTGGGCCGTTTGTTGTGTCACTGGAGTAGTTTTCTGTCCAGGTATATCCATGTGCACAGAATGTCCATCACCAGCGGCTTCAGTTGCCTTTTGCGTATTGCCCTGTCCGTTTGAGTCAGGCGGCATTTCCCCCTGCTCGCCATTCTGCCTCTGATTTTCCTTGCCAACCACAGCCTGAACTTTTTTCGTTTCTTGCGATTTTTAGTGGGGCAAGCATCAGTCTTGTGCCCGAAATACTTGCAAATTCCACAAAATTTAGGTTCGTATTCAAAGATAACATTTTGAGTTCTCAATTTACCAAACGGCATATTCATCACGACGGTTCTCACCAAATCCTTCGAAGCATCCACTTCCACTAGAATCCGAGCATACTACAATCTTCCTTTATTGGAGGTAAGCTTATCAGTGCAAATCGGTTTGCCAATTTTAGAGGCAATTCTAGACAAGATTCTAGAATTCCAGCAGTCAAGCGGAAGGTTTGGTAGTTTGATCCACACCGGCATAATGCTAATGTCATAATCATCAAAATCAAAACATGAAGGCATGATTCTAAGCATTAACGGCCTACCAAAAACCAAGTAAGGGCCCCCATGCAAAACACAGTCTCTGGAAACTTCATCCTCAAATTTAAAAATTAACCAACCACTATCATGAACATAATAATGGTATCGCACCTTCCAAGTATCACATAATTGAAGTAATGCTTTTCTCCGGGGGAATCTTCCGGCAAAGTATCCAACGAGGCAGAAACCCCATGATTTTTCCACCTCATCCATTTCGTGCTCTGCCACAGTAATGACATCGGGCTGATCCTCAATTAATTCCAGCTGTATCCCTTCATCAATATTCCGATTATTTTTTAAAAGGTTAACCCACGGTGCTTTTGTAGTGTTAACATTACTACTAGCATCATCTTTAGTTTCCTGAGGCATCCCAGATGGATCCCCAGACTCAGTGTCATCATCGCCAAGAGTTTGAGACTCACTAGGCGATTTAGTAGGCTCATCACCATTAGCATCAATATCAACATTCAATGAATCAAAAGCAAGTGAAGGAGATTCAGCAATCTTATTACCTTGCAGACCCAGCAATTTAGAGGAGGGAAAGGCAGGGGACTTAGCTAATTTATTTCTTTTAGCCATAGCGGGAGGATGAGAAACCAGTGAGAGAGGCCAAAAAATAAGAGCCCAATCCCGAAGTGCAGCAGCAGCCCACAGGAACAAAGCTGGGACAGCAAAGGTCCAGCAAGAAAGAGAAGTCCCAAGGAGATAATGGCCCAGCAGGAAAAAGGCCCAGTAAGGAGATTGACCCAGTAGCTGGCGCAGAGAAGAAAATACCAGCAGATACAATGGTCCACCACGAGGATGGGCCCAGTGGCCCAAAAAACGAAAAATACACCACCAAAACGGGTCAGTCCACAAACTCAGTGGCAAACTGAAAATCACGTGAGTATCTCAGAGAACCTGCAACACGTGAAGGAAGGTGGAGACAAGAACCTGCTGCTAACTGACCAAGGCACAGAGAAAAGATAGAAAACCTTAATTTGCAGGCTTTACCACAAAATAAGGCTGAAAAATGGCTGCAAATGCGACTGGAAAGGACAAGTGATGCGCCCAAGTCAACAGGCAGAAGTTGAATTCGAAATCACCAAGAACACCGAGAACACGCAGCAGAAGCGGGAAGGAGGAGGAAAGGCTTGAGACCAAAATGGATCCCCTACAAGTCCGTTCAATGCAAAAGAATAGTGACCAGAAGTGGAGCACGTCCGAAAAGGAGCTGAAACCAGTGAAAACCAGCCTGGCCAGCAGAAAGAGGACCACCAGAAAGTACGCAACTCCCCGTCTGCAACTGAAACCAGTCACCGTAGACTAGTAGCCTGCAAACCGTGTGAAAGTAACACTCACAAGTCACAACCAGTCTGCTAAAATATACAAACGGGTCAGTCCACAAGCTCAGTGGCAAACTTTCTAATATTGTTCTTCTCATGGCTGGTGGTGCTCTCTATTTTCGGTTGCTCTCCCGGCATGGCCTGGACCTTCGTCCACCTCTACCATTCCGTTGTACGTTTTTTTCAATTTTCTTTTTATTGACTATCATTTGTACTTGCGTATATTTGTTTGTGTCTATGAAATGCGACAAATTGTGTCATCTCTGAGTGGAGATTTATTTTATTAATGTTTTGAAATATTGCTGACGTTTTGTATCAAGAAGATTGAATCAGGTAGGCATGTGGGTAATAATAGTGCTTGAATATGCAAATTCTCTGAGGATAATGCTTTATGAATTGAGAATTAAGTAGGGAAATTAACTATTAAATTACTAAATGCTCTTTACGTTGCCTTTTACGGAGTTGCATATAAATATGTTATGGTTCTCATGCATTTGAGGGCTTGATTTTTGCTCAACTAGAATGTAGACCATATATAACTTTTTTTTTTTTTTTTACCCATGGATGTATTTGGTGAAATTATATGATGGCAGAAGATCATGGGGATAAATCGATTGAGGAAGGTTTATGAACTTCTTAAATCTCACAATTCTTTGTAGCATTTTGCTTACAGATAAAATTGGTGTGTTAATTGTTTCATCATTGCCTAACTTTGACAAAAAGTTTTCCTAGGAAAGATTATCAAAAAAGTTTTATTAGTATTGTGATATGGTGTCTGTCATATTTATACGGGCAATGGTGCGCGTTTCTGATTGTTTTCTAAGTTGTGGATATCGAACAGCAAGATTTAAATAACTTACAGGAACTAAACTAATTTATAAGCAGTTGTATGAAAGTGTTCATTTCAAGTTTTAAATGTGCTTTCCTTATCTTTTTGCATGCTAGAATGTGCTTAAATTAACTGTGGTGAATTTTTTGATCGGCATTCAGGTTACATATCAGTGCTTTCACTGGAAGAAGGGAACACCATTTGCAGATGATCAAGGTGTCTACAATATGTCGACTTGGTGGGAGCAAATAGATAGTGGCAAGCAGCTCACTCCCAATAGGAAATTTTTGACGGTCGTTCCTCTGGCGCTGTAAGTAGTCTCTCAATCCCCTAATTCTATAAATTTGAGTGGTCATGTCAGTGACCATTGTCTTTCTGTCCAATTTATTTCGAAAAGAATGTATCTGCTTTGAATCAAATTTATGGGTGCCTTGCAATGGATAATTCATAGGATAGAGTCTTTGAACTGTTGCCAAGCAATATTGCTGTTTGGCTTTTCTCATCAGGCTTCAAATGCTTAATGGTTACATCAAAAACATGTTTTCATCATCGGAACTTGAGAATATAATATCTCCAGCATTGAGATTCTGTGAGCCTATGGAGAAATATCCAAGGATCTTATCAGATATTTCCTAGCATTTTTTGGCTAGTGACATAATTGGGTGAGTTGGTGAATGTTTAGTTTATCAGCAATTCATAGTGCGTGCGTGACCTTCCAGTTACATGAGTGGCTTATAATGATTTTAACTCTAGTTTGCATATCCATATATTTTTGAATTTCATTGTTTTACTGATGCCCCAACACTAAAAATGAAATGGTTGGTATCGATTTGGTAGACAATCTTTTGTATGGTTTATGTACTGGAAAGCCATGAAATTCTTACCGTCCAGACAACAAATATTTACTTTCTGAGAAACAGCCTCAGGAGGATAAGTTATTTTTTGGTATGTTCAAATTTCTTTTCCAGGTCCACCTAGAAGTTCTTGATCTCTTAAGTAGTCTTTTATGCACATACTAACCCCCCTATTTGTCTCCCTTTAACACAACTTTTTAATTCTTATACTCATTTTCAACCATACATTTACCCAATAAAATATTTTGCACGTAAATCCAATACTTTTCTTACTTTTTAACCATACATTCTCCAAAAAATCACTATTCAAAACTCTATTTTTTCAAAATAATGGCCATCAAACAGTGGCTATTTTTAATTTCACTTTTATGTTGCTACTTTTCTGGGGTATGTTCAACAAGGCTTTGTTTACCGAGATACTTATTCGTTTCTTGATAATTTCATTAGCATAACGTGTTCTGATATGTAATTCTGTTTTTTCACTTAACCATTGCTTTCATGTCCACAATTTATTAATCTTATTTCATGACATGACATTATGTTTCTAGTGGATTCTTATGGCAAGCATGGATTATGGTATAATTCCTTGTTCCTAATACTGTAAGTGAACTGTATACAAATGACCTTGTTTTTCACGTTCAAATGTTGCTTGTCTAAAGATATATGCTCATAGATAGTAAACTAATCAAAATTTATGATACACTTGCAATATTTCTATGGTTTTGGTTCTACATATGATTTGTGGAACTTATTTTGAAGCTCTATGTAACATCGCTTCACAAGACACTAGAGCACAGAGAGTTTTCTGATATTCCTATTTTACATAATATATTTTACTTTGAATCTTCATTTTTTTTCCTTTGAAGTCCCTCTATCTCTCACTCACGCACTCTCTCAAACTTTAGCCCACCTGTGTACAAGCACTCATATTGCGGGATTACTGTCTCTCTCTCTCTCTCTCTCCCTCTCTCTGGCCTTCTGTACATATTATATATTAATTTATGAATGAGATCTTTTATGCCCCTATGGTTATGGAATCATCAAAAGATTAATACTTGTACTTCATGGTGCAAAGTATACACACATTAAAGTAAGATACATATTTTACCACGTGGTATTCTGTTTCTGACACCTAGTGATTGCTACGATATAATGGCCTAACAATGTATTGTCCTTGGATCGGGAATGGACTTTGTACTTCTCATTATTCTTGATTCATTGAAGTACCAATAATTACACATAATAATGGGATCAATTATTTATATTAACTAGAAATAAAATCTCATTATATCTAAAAGAGTTCAACATCATTACTTGGAGCTTTTTGATTCAATTCGAATTCTTGATTATACTATTCAAGTGATATTAACTTAATTTAACGCCTTGTTGCTATTCAATGATATGTAAAAATCTTGTTTTGTATTTCCAGTTAATGTTTTTCCAAACTTATTATGGACCGCCACCGGTATCAGGTTATTCGACCTTGTCATGGTTATTTTAATATTCAGGCATCAAATATGATTAAAACATGGTCAATGATTCTTGAAATTTGTGTGTATTAAATTTGTTTCTTATTTGGTAACCAGCCATTGCACTTGATTTTAAATTTGTGTAATGTGAGGCTAACTTTTTTTACTATTAAGTTTCTGAGTATTAATTAATAATTAACCATTAACTATTTTGTACTTCTTGTGCATGGTTGTTTTGAACATATACGAATTAGGGGTTTAAGGTTGCTCTTTTGTGGATGAACTGGAACGAGTTAGTTAAAACTCTGCTCACGTTTACCAATCTCATTTGAGAAAGTTTCAATAGCTAAATAAATCTGGCTTGAACTTTTTTTGTAGGTTGTAAATTAGCTGAACTTATAGCAATACAATCGGGAGTGATGATTAAGATGATATTTAAGAAAGTGTGAAGCTGCGCTCAAATTTGGCTCAGTTCAAGCTCATCTTTTAAAGACTTGCAAAGGACTCTTAACCAAATTTAAACTCAATATTAAATTTTCAATTTGTTAAGAAATCATGCCAAGTTTTTTTGCCGCTTGACTTGTTTATCCTTCAGGCCATTTCTAATCCTTACACACATTAACCCTACTTCCTGCTCCCAGTGCCACAACTATCACCTCTTATGGAGAATTTTGATACATGACACATGCATGAATGAACGGAACAAATCTACGACAGTGTCAATTTTATAGTTGGGTCCTAGCTAGCATAACCTCGTTTAATTTGAAGGATACGGTATATGGTGAAAAACACATAATGGTGATACACTATTTGATATAAAGCTTTTCCCAGTGTTCTAAAGTGTTGAATTTCCAACTTGTTAACCAATGTTTAGGCTGCATATTGACCATCCTCTTCTGCACATTGCCTTCCATTTTCTTGCATTTCTGTTTGCCTCAGTCAACAATTAGATTCTCGAGGTTTTGCTTTGTATTACTCGTCTCTTGCCCATAAAACTATTTTTTTTTCTGCGAGCTGATTGATAGAATTTTTAGCACTGATTTCACGAAAGAAATATATATTCTTTGTTGTGCTTCTGATGGTTTTTGACTTGTCACTTTCAGAGAAATTTCTTTGACTGGAATCTATTCATGCTTAGTTTAAGGTTTTATATGGCAGATACTTGATAGCATCACACACTACAGATTATCAACACCCTATGCTCTTCTTCAACACACTAGCAGTTTTTGTTCTGGTGGTTGCAAAGTTCCCACATATGCATAAAGTTCGTATATTTGGAATCAATGCTGATCAATGAGCTCAAATCCATTAAATAAACCCATTACAGGTTTTCTCTCAACTAGGATATTCTGATTTATTCTTTTGTACTCATTATCATTAGGGCTGGACATGGGAGAATCGAATCGAACCTAAATTTTCGGGTATTTAGTGAGTGGAACCGTTTGGGTTCGGTTCGATTTAGTTCCCAGGTTCCGGACAATAATTTTTTTTTTTTTATATATTTACAATAATGTTACATTAATTCGACTATAACATGTTTAATCTTAACTTTTACAAAATAATGTAATAGCCTTGTGATATCTTTTGCACATTTTTTTGTCGAGTTCTTCATAGATATGATTGTTAAAATCAAAAAAGAGGAAGATAGCGAGTTCACAATAATAGAACGGCAGAAATGATATTAGGATAGAATAAGATTTGGATAAAATTTAGGTCAATTTGATTAAGTTAGGTTTGACTGAAAATTGAAAATAGTAAAATCATATTTTAGGCTTGAGCTAAATTAATTGGTTAGCAAATTCATTTTTGAAAAAAAAAAATATTTTGATTTATTTAAGATAAAAAAATTAAAAAAAAAAATTGAAAATAGTAAAATCATATTTTAGGTTTTAGCTAAATTAATTAGTTAGCAAATTCATTTAGAAAAAAATAAAATATTTTGACTTATTTAAAATAAAAAATTAGGAAGATTCGGTTCTTATTCGGTTCTAGGTCTAGAACTAAGAACTGAACAAAACCCGTCGATTTTTTATTTAGATACTCATTCGGATATTTAATTTAAGAAAAACCGCTCGGTTCGACTCGGGAGTTTTGTCTAACCCTAATTATCATTATTATATTCCGGCAATCTTCTTGTTCCTTCCAAGTTCTAAGCTATGTGAGACATTTTTTGTTTGACAGTGAAGACCATGTTGTTGTGGGCAATACACATTCTCTTGGTAGAATTTTCGGATGGAGTTTCTATAAAAGCTTGGGAGAAATCTGAATTAGAGGAGATGACCTTCTGCAAAATGGTAGATGAACCTTCATGTCTTTTAAAATACGTTGGTGCAACTTTCTCAGTTTTAACGTTTAAAAAAAAATGCTCGTATTTGGACAGGTTTGTCATGAATGATGATCTCTTGGGAAGTGCCGAACGAATGCACATTGATCTTGTTTTATCCAACAATTAATGAGAATAAAGTAAGGTATGTTTGGTAGGCAGTAATTAAACTTATAGTGCATAAGATTTTCACACTTTTTTGAGTAGAGAGGATGGTGGATGACAAATTTAGTATTTGATTAGCTGTAAAGAAATCACTGACATGGAGAGCAGTTGCATTGCTGTGTAATTTTTACTTTTTCGTGGTCGTTAAGTTGCACAACAACTTTCTACAGTAGAGCTATGAATTAAGCTGTTTTACACTCACCAAGCACAGACAAGAAACACAACCATTTCATTTGTTTCTTTTCTTTTTTCTTTTTTTTTTAGAGTATATTCAGGGTGAAACCCTGAACCCGATATTGTGAAATCTTGACCTAGTTCAACGTACGTAACATTTCTGCAAAGCTAAACTTCATCGATTTCATTTGACTGGTATTGCTACAATTTCTGTAGCCCCTGATTGTGCACACCATCTGAGTGCATATTCGATATGTTGTACAGGTATGTTGTATAGACATGAGAAAAGAATAATTGAAGAAAAAACTGAAAACTCTAATTTCGACTCTCATATAGGCATTTGAGATTATATGACCTTGGTTATGTACCTTACATCAAGCATATAATACGTATAATAAACAAAATTTTAGTTCTTTTTCTTGTGTAATAGCATGCATTACTCTTTAATTCCATTACTAAACACGCCAGGGCTAATTTTACAGCAAAGAACCACATATAAAATGCATAAACAAATCTCAAATCTTGAGGTCTAGACCTAGATGGATTTTGGGGGACGGGCATTATTACTTGGATTATTCTGCTTGAACAGGGCCAGCGTAGGCCTTGTTCAAATAGCAGGGTCCTTATTCCTCAGCACACTTCCCTAGGGAAATGTAACCCTAATAATCAAATAGAGTAGGGTTTGCAGGTCTTTATTTAATCTTTCAAATTGAAAGGGAAAATGTTACATAGCATGGTGGAAATAATCATCGCCTTATTGGGAAAAAAACACTAAAGGTTCGTGTTAAATGTAACAAATGTAGTTGAATTGGTCTTTAGACTGTTTGCATACAGAAGTTGTCAGGTGAAACTTTTGCTTCTATACAAGGTGGAAGTGAGAAGAAATTAAGAGGGACTGCTTCTGCTTCCAAATAATTTTATGTAAAATTGATATGTATATATCATGAAAATAAAATCTGGATCATTTACCTCTCCCCATTTGTATTGAATATATAATATTTCCATATAGATTGATCCTTGGTCTAGCAAATAAGTGTATAGTTTGAGAAAACACAAGATAGTTTAATGAGTTATATTTTTTGTACTAGCTCGTAGCTTCCAAAATAAATATGGAATTAACTTTCTTTGTCTCTTCTTCTATTATCACTACACAGTATCCCAATTCACCATAAAAATGAAGCCAACCTTAAGACAAGCAACAAACTCTCACCGAAGAGTATAATGAGATATATATAATCCAACTTAAATAAATCAAAATGTGAGGAAATTAAGAAACCCTTGCTCTATAGGTTAGTTTTTGAAGATATCCAAACAAATCATTGCACTCCACCATGATTCACTAAGATAAAATCATATAAATAATTAAAATCATGAAAATTAATCCAATTCTTGGATTATTTTGTATCATCTTTACCATGATCCTGGACCTCTACCTATTACTCCATTCCAATATTCAGTTGAATCTCCATTTGGATCTCTAATTTTCTCTACATCATCAATTGAGTTTGATGATGAAGATAAGAAAAATTAGATGATGAATGAAAGATAGGTGAAGTGATCCTTCTCATGGTATTGTTGAGTTTGTGGTAATCAATGCAAACTCTCAAACCTGTGACTGTAGGCATAGGAATGAGCTCCTTATTTTCATTTGGAACCACTGTAATTCTCCCTTTTTTGGCATGACATGTATTGGAGTGACCCAATGCTATTTGATATGGGGTAAATAATCCCTGCATCCAAAAGCTTTAATACCTCTTTTTTACCACTTCCTGCATAGTTGGATTTAATCTGTGTGCTGATGCTCAACTAAAGCTTTGAAATCCTCTTCCATCACTATCTTGTGCATGCAAAAAGAAGGGCTGGTCCCTTTATATCCGAGATAGTCCACCATATTGCTGTCTTGTGATCCCGAAGCACTCTCAGCAACTGATCTTCCTTTGATTGTCTCGTCATCTAACCTCAATATTAACTAACCCTTTTGCACATCAATCAGAGCTTTTCCTGTAGCCAAAAATGGACGACCTAAAATGAGAGGGACGTTCATATCTTCCTCCATATCCACGATAATGAAATCTGCTAGGATGATAAACTTATCGACATTCACCAAGATGTCTTAACAAATGCCTCGAGGGTGCTTGATCGACCTATCAGCCAACTGCAATGAAACTGTAGTAGCTTTTGCTTCCCCCAAATCTAATTTCCTGAAAAGAGATAAATGCATTAAATTAATGCTAACTTCTAAATCATATGATGCTTTATTTATATATGAGTTACCAATGTTACAAGGAATAGTAAAACTCCCTGGATTTTTTAATTTCGATGGTAACTTATGTTGAAGAATTACGTTGCATTCCTTATTAAGCATGACCATCTCATTATCATCCAGTCTCCTCTTGTTTGATAGAATATATTTCATGAGGTTGGCATAGTTGGGTATCTGAGCTGAAGTTGTAGCGAACAGTATGTTAATGTGCAGTTTTTGAATACATCCAAAAATTTAAACGGGATCAGAGGTACATATGCTTTGACAGGAACTGTTGCCTTCAATTGTGGACTATCTGATGACTCAACTTGATTTTCTTCTATGGTTTTATCTGACTTATCCATTTGTTCATTGCCTGAGTTGGGTACCTTTTCTATGACAATTGCTAGCCGTTTTACATGAATTTCGGGTAGCTAAACTCCACCAAGTGTAGTGATTACTTTGACCTGCTCCTTAGGATTTGTCTCGATATTGTTAGGTAAAGTCCCTTGAGTTCTGCCTGACAATGCGGATGCTATCTATCGCGCTTGCTATTCCAAGTTCTTGATCGAAACCAGTTGATTATGAAAATTGGTCTCAATTTTTGTAATGTATTGAGATATAAAATCTTCAAAGGGAAAATTGCAGTCGAGGTCCCAAACCTTTAATTTTATTACAGATTACACCCAAACCTTTAAATTTTGCGGTCGAAGTCCCAAACC
>CAIGRN010144457.1:0-11673 GCA_903798345.1 Fraxinus anomala
CTTGTTTGTTATAATCAAAACATTGGGGTTATAATCAACTGAAGGTTAACAGTCATGTTTCCTTTGATATAGCCTCATTTGAGTTGTGTAATACAAGCTACATTATTTTCATTACCGATGACTAGGTCGCGAGCGAAGCGAGTCAAGGCAGTTATGAGATTGATTGCTCAAGTTATGGTGGACGAAACGACATGCCTCGATTTGTCACCAGGATTAGTACCACCACAGTATTCTATTGGTAAAGACAGGCCACGAGTAAATAGACCTCCACAACGGTACGGTAAGGCTAATTTGGTTGCATGTGCCTTAAATGTGACAGAAGGTATTGATTTCACTAAAGAACTTTCTACGTACTCAGAAGTAAATAGTTGTGATGAATATGGTATATGGATGATTGCTATACGATTCATAATGGTACATAGTATTTAGTAAGATTATCTAAGAACAAGAAAGTTGTTCATTGCATATGGGTGTTCAAAATGAAAGAAAGTACAATAGGAATTGAAGAAGTCAAGTATAAGGCAAGTCTAGTTACAAAAGGATATAGTCAAATTCCAAGTGTAGATTTCACGTATATGTTCTGTCCAGTTGTAAATCATAGTTTGATTCGAACTTGGCTTAGTATTGTAGCTACTTTAAAAAGCGTGGTGATGGGTCTTTTGTATACCTGCTCCTATTTGTTAATGATATATTGATAATAGCCAATGATAAGGGAAAGATAAGAAAGATGTTCAGTGGATTTTTAGATACCTTCATGACTTTACTAATGTGTATTTGCACTTTGAGAGAAATATTGATGGAGTTATTGGGTACGTTGGCTCTGATTTTGCTGGAGATCTTGATAAGAGAAAATCTCTTACATGGTATATTTAGTGGTTGTCCTATCAATTGGAGAGCTACTTTATATACTACAGTTGCATTGTATTCTACTTACAAAGGCTTATAAAGAAGCTATTAAAAAGACTATTTGGTGAACTCGGTAAAGGCTTGCAGATTACTACATTCATTTGGAATAGTTAGAGCTCTATTTTCTTCACAAAAGGTGAGATGTTTCATGAGATGACCAAATACATTAATATGCGATGTCATTTTATGCTTGATGTTATTGCTTGCGGTCATATTGTTGTGAGCAAAGTGTATACCCATGATAATCATGTTAATATGATGACCAAATCACTCCCTGTAGCTAAATTAAGCATTGCTTGGACTCGATTGGTATTTGTTGTTGAATTTAGGTTTTTGCGGAATAGGTGGTGAGTTTTGCTGAATAGTGAAATTTTATTCATTGCATTGAAATTTTTGTAAAGGTGGAGATTTATTAGAGTACAGTGACTTGAATTCTGTCGGGCCCAGCTTGAAAAACTCATGGTGCGACATATTTGGTGAAACTAAAATTATGAGAAAAATGGGGAATCTCTGGTGACAGCGCCACTAATGTGTATTAGGGTTTCATCATATCATTAGGAGGAGTGGAACATCTTGTAATCATCTTTCATATAATGAATTTCTCTCCCTCTAATTGTATTTTCTTTCTCGTCTTGGATTTTCACGTAAATCTTGTGTTCTTGTTCTTAAGATTATATGGTGTATCCTCATTTTTCATAAAAGATAGCATATTTACGTGTCAACATAAATTACTATAAATTTTTAACGTTCACGAGCTAACTTGATGATAACATTGTAAATTAAAGCCTAGTAATTTGATAGAGACAAGTTAAAGTTGGTGGTGGCCCAATTGAGATTTCTTTGAAACTTCAATGACGAAAAATATTTTTTTGAAAATGAGTGATACCAAGACTTTATACACCGGAAACAAAGACCATTACTCATGGAAATAAGACCAAATAATTTTGGAGATTATATGTTGGGGGGATCTAACCAGAACAATGCCACGAGGAGAGAATAAAAATATTTAAAAACCTTGTGCATAATTAAATATCAGAGATAAATGCTTCATTTTCACATGGGTTTAGAAAGATTAGTAACCAGCATTGAAAAACATTCCACCTTAAAATCCTCTTTTGAAGTAAAGCTACATCAACTGTTACAATCTTCTTGAAGGACAGGATAAACAAGAACTCTAATCGAAAATAAATAAACTACAGACGACACAGATTTAAGGAAGATAGAGACGCAAACATTCTTCACTTTCTTAGTAAGGAGAGAGACCCACATTTGCAGGAGCAAGAAACCCATCCTTCATTAGAACGTCCTCTCCTTCCTACACGCATATCAAAACCCAGAAAAGAACTTTTTTTGTCTCAATTTTGTTTGTAAAACGGGCTGTAAACAACGTAAAGAATTTTTTAGGAAAGATGGGTACGCTGATACTAGATTGAATCATGCTACACAAACGAACTCGATGACAATGATTAAAAATCGGGGAACACATGATGCAATATTATTAGACAATTTGAAAAAAAAAAGAAAAAAAAACTTAGCCACACAGATACTGCCAACGCAGCATCCGTCTCTATTTGCAATCCCTGTTTGAGTAGCATTATTGTACTAGATTTGACTCAACAATACAAAATCCGTATTTTAATTAGGTTTTTCTTTTTTTGATACTATCAAGTAATATTTGTGCTAGGTTGCATAGAAACTGAAACGGGAAACGAAACCGTCATGACAAAGACACTTGAAAACATTATTTTGAAAATCAAATAGGACAAGAAATGCTATACAAGATTAGAAATTATTTTTATAAATGAAATTTTTTAAATTTAAAAGCACTTTAATAACTCGCTCATTCAATTTTAGCGTGATAATTAAAGTATGAAATAATGTAATTTTATAGTTAATGTTCAGAATGAAACAAGAAGAAATTGTGAATTTTAAAGAGTACTGTTATATAATCTATTCAAGTAATACTTGTTGTTGAGGTACCTGTTGGCACACATTCGTTTTCTTCACGGGTTGATCCGGCATAATTCCGAAATGAATGTGTGGGAAGTGGGCCCACTGAGGGCAAGAAAACAAAGCAAAGCATCAATCAAATCAAGAACCCTTTTTGAGAAAAACATACTGAAACTTCTGAATATGTAAGGGCAAAAATGAAACCCTAGTAAAACGAAAACCTAAGAAATTTAGGCACTATATTCTTGGATCTCACATTTTTTGCAGCAGCGCTGAAGGCCTCCCTGTGACTTATATCAGGATTTCCAGCTTTGATGCGTTGGATCTCGTCCCTGCAAATATATTTTTGCATATTTCAATAGCATCCTTGTAGACTTTTACTGTAAAGTAAGGGTCAGGATGCAGTAAATAACCTGATAAAGTAATAATGATTTTGTAATTAAGAACCCCCAACTCATCCCCACTCTTGGGGTTATCAAGACTCAAGTTCTATCTTAGAACGTGAACCTAATTCAAACATTTATAGTTACACATTTGTTATAATTTTGACATGTAATTGCTTTGAGCTTTTATGAATTGAATGATTCGTTTAAACAATGTGACCTTTGATACTATATTGAGAGTCGAATTTCATTTTAAAAGGTTCAACTAAGAATAGCAGTTCAGGCCCTTTTATATTGGTTATAAGTTCGATTTTTAATCGATACTAGGCTGAGGGTGCATATTAATGTAATTGGTTAAGATTAATTATTACTCACTTGATGAATCGGTTGTAAGCAGATGGCACCCTCTGTCTCTTCTCTGGAGCTGAAAATGGACAGAAATGCAAACAAATAAAAGAAAGAAAAAAAGAAAAAAAACAAATCCCTTGGCTGTCTTTCTGCAAATCTCTGCTCTCTCTCTCTCTCTCTCTCTCTCTCTCTCTCTCTCTCTATTACGACTTCATCATTATCTAATGATTCATCTTTCTTTTTTATCATGGATTCTACTTTTCAGACACTATCTTGGATTCCAGGAAAAAAACACAAAAAAAATAAAAATAAAAATAAATAAAAGATCTGGTTTAGAGAATGAAATTTCCTTTACAAAATTTAGGGTTTGGCAAGATTTTCGAAGAAAAAAGTCAGTAATGCTACAGATTTTTTTGAAGGGAAAAACTGTTGCTGAACAATACAAACAAGCTATTCCGTTAAATCAAAATTGTAATTTGAATAGTATCAGATATTAATTGGAAAAATATGAGGGAAAAATGGAAATAATTATGTAAATGTTCAATAACATATGTACCTTGTTAAAGACAGTAAATTTGAGGCACTGTTTAAGAGTAAACGTAGAAAGAACAATTTAAAGCTTTTTTTCTTATTTGGTTAACAGAATACTGTATACTGGAAAGGGTATGTTGACTGCGACTGAAAATACTCTGCAACCTCATAGGCACGAAGGGTGGTAGGCCAAAGAAATGGCACGAACATATTGTGTGGACTATGTGAATTCTTTTTCTTCATTCGAGTAATACATAGAAAGAAATGAACATGGAATTTCAAAGATCCCATTAACTGTAAACACGAAATATTGGAGAAATTGATAATCTCACGTCTATTGGGGACAGGAGGCCGTGGAAGCTCATCGCCACGAACGGACGTAAAGGACTCGTTCAGATTGGGCTGATTCATTGGCAAGTTTGATGGCGGATTCCGAATCTCCTCCTGAATATAAAATAGACAATTAGGGAAAACAGGAAGAAGCAAATACAAGAAAAGTGACTATATTTCAGACATATATAAACATGATAAATCAAGATATTTTGTTATCCTAACTTGGATGTTTTCCATGATTCAAAACCTTAAATGTTTTATGAGCTTTATTATTATTATTGAGAATTATATACTGTAAAATTTGGGAACCCTAATCACTTTCAAGTCTAATATACCATAAGATTTTGAGGAGAGAAGAATGAATGTCCAAGATGAAGCTGATTAGCAGTAGGAACAAGCAAGCCGCGCATGTTCACGGACAAAAGGTTGGTGCAGTGGCCACATCGAACCGTCACAGTCTTGAGCAAGCTTGTGCAAGGAACACTTACCTGCTCATCAACAAAAAGGAGCCGAAATCACACTCAAAAAATAATAAATTAAGAATCTCATAAGAAAGGCATGAGTTCTCCCAATGACCCGACTATTTATGTAAGACTTAGTCATCTCAAAGAATTTCTCGAGAATCCCACAAGATCTCAAGAAAATTAGATATATAAACAAAGGGAAAAAGAGATTATGATAAGACAGTGATATTCATAATAGACAGGCGGAGAAGAAGATGATGAAGACAAGTGATACCGCGAGGACAGTGTCACAAAAGTTACAATGGACGTAACAGAGCTGCTCCGAAGGAGAAACATGGTGGTGGTCCGGTGCAAAAGCAGATGATGAAGAGGACATTCTTTTTTTTTCCCTTTCTTTTATTTTTCTTTTTGATGATTCTCTGAATTTGATATGATTGATTGATAGGTTGACTGATCAAGGTATATATATATATATGGATAGAAGTATTGACAGATTAAACACCTTTGGATCTGATTTCTCAATGTTTTTCTTTATCTTTTTTTGAGTTGTAGAAGACAACAAAGAGAGGACGTGTAAGATCAAAAGGGGGAGAGCAAGGGGGTGAGGTGGATGCGCCTTCTAATATTGTAATAGTGATTCCAATTTCCAACACGTCAAAAAAGTTGTGTTTTATTATGTACACTCCCTATATTTTCCTCAATATTTTATACCACTCATAATGCAATACATTTAGAAGTTTAGATTTACTATCTAAAATTGGCCGTCCATCCTATTGACACATTACTTTCAATTAACATGTTCAATTTTTCTGTTATTGCCACTTGTGTTTAAAAGTAAATATAAAATGATGTATTAATGAATCATTGATAAACAGCAAGTTGAACAATTAATATGGACAACAAGTTGGCCGCTAGTTTTGGACAGCAGATCTCAATCATATATATACATACATATAGGTGTACACACATTACACATTTGTTTGATCCCAATTTTTTTAAAATACATTTTTCTCTCTTATTTTTAACTACACATTTTTCAATGAAATAATATTATACACAAACCCAAAACTTGTCTTTATTTTTTAACCACACATTCTCCAGCAATTTACTATTTCAAAATGTATTCTAACCCAAAAAATGGGGCTCAAACATGCCCAGTTTTCATAAAATTTAAACTAGCACATAAATGATGTATTCATTACAAATTTACAGTGAAGAGAACTAAAGATGAATACAAATTTAAGATCGGTACAAATAAGGCCTCAGACTTGTTGAAATGAAAAGCATGAATATAAAGGTTTTTTTATTTTTTGTTTAAACTCAAGCCTCTAGAGAGGTGGAGTATACTGTATATATTTAATGTATTGAAAATAAATAGAATTGCATATATAAGGGGTATGTTCAATCAAAGCTTTCAAAATTTTTAAAAATTAAAAAAGTCCACTATATTCTCAATCAACACTTTTATAAACTTTCTAAACTTTTGGAGTTATTGAACCGAGATTGTCTCTAATTCACCCACGAGATTTTGGGAGACTTTAAAAAAAGTAAAGTATGCATGTTTTGTACTTTTTATAAACTCTTTCCTCTTTCGAATTAACCCTGGAGCGTTGATCATAATTTTTTTTTTCTTTTCTACTGGTTGTATTTGTTCTCTTTCCATTTTTTTTTTCCTGTCTCTTGTTTCATCATCTCCCTATTTTCTACGAAAAAGATCAAATATAAATTATTTTTCATCCAATTTAGGGATAATTGCAACATCGGTACCAAACATTTCATTTAGTAGCAGAATTTGCCCAAACGTTTCATTTGTGTCACTCACGGTACCGGACCTTTCAAAATATCGCAACTGAAATCCAAATGGATGGTTTCTGTTAATTTGACCGTTAGTTGACCAAATATTTGACTTTGACAATAATTTTGACTAATTTTAAAAAATTAAAATTGTAACTTTTCATTTTTTATTTATAATAAACTAACTAAAATCAAATAATTAAAATTAAAAATCAAAAACCAACTTCTTCTTCTCCATGGACCCCATACATACCCACCCCTACCCCAAAATCATCAGCACCACTGCCATTTCCTCCACCTCCACCTTCATTCCCATCACCCAACAAATTTTTTATTCCCTCTCTTCCTCCACCTCCTCATGGAGAAACTTGATAAATTTGAATTGTCATGAATTTTTCTTTTGAGATAATAATTGAAAACCTCTGATTAAACCGAAACTTGGAGACAATCTGATTGGAGCCATACCTTTTCCCTACTACATCCGACCAGCACAAAAATCACCTCTTTTTCAATTCACATTTTGGCTATTTTTTGGGTTTGCTTTCTAGGTTTCCAACAGGATGGGTTTGCTTTTTAGATTTTCATTGACGAGTCACGCATTTTGGGGTTTTAAGGTTTCAATTCCAGTGGGCAAAAACCAAAAATCCAAAAGCAATTGACCCAAAAATAGGTCAAATCACTAAAAACACATTACACTTAAACAGTAAAAAGATGCACATCACACCTCAAATTTGTTGGTGGCAGTTGTAGAGTGTCCATCACCACCACCATGACCCCTTTCCCTTCTTCAGTCTCTTTCACTTTCTCTACTTCATCTTCCATCTTTACAATGTATATCTATATCTATAACTATGTATAATTTTCACTTTTGAATCAACCTGTTTCTTTGACCTAACAAACCTTCAAACTTTGCCCCTCTGGTCTGGAGAAGAAGAACGGTCAAAAGAGAAATGAAATTCAAGGAGTGGGAAAAGACATAAATTTTCTTGTGTTGACTAACAATACTAATAGACTACCCCACTACTCATCAAACACAGTTGTTGATGGAAATGAAGGTAGCGGTAGAGGAGATGGCAATCGCGGCGATGATTTTGTGGTGGGGGTGGATGGAGAAGAAAATGTTGGTTTTTAGTTTTAATTATTTGATTTTAGTTATTTTATTATAAAAATGTAAAGTTACCATTTTAACCTTTTAAAATTAGTCAAAATTATTGTCAAAGTCAATTATTTGATCAACTAACGGTCAAATTAACGAAAACCATCCATTTGAACTTCAACTGCGACATTTTAAAGGTTTGGCATCGTGAGTGGTATAAATGAAAGGTTTGGGTAAAGCTGCAATTATCCCTCGAATTTATCTATGAAACGTATTAATTTGTAATTAAAGCTTATAAGATATTTAAAAAAAAATACTAATTTGTAATTAAATATAAAATTTATTAAATGAAATCATTATTTATTACAAACAAAAAGTAGCCATTAACAAGTATAATTGACATGTACATACATATTTTTTTCTTTGAATGTTAAGTAGGACTAGTCGATCATTGACTTGCGCTAGCTGGGCGAGCAAGCATGATAATGAGCTCGTTGGCTCATTGAGAGATGCAATTTTAGCCCAAAAAAAAAAAAAAGGTATGACGAGCACGAGCCGAGTCGCACTTTTGTAGAGTGAGTCGGATTGACTCCTCCATTTAACACAACTATAAGTATCCCAACAAATAGATACATATAAAACTAGAGTATATCATATTATAAATTTATACTAGTATCATTGTAAATTAAAAATGTATATAATTTTTTTCCCTCTTGTACACCTCGAGTCAATCTAATTTATTCATTGCACTTAGTTACAAATTTGTATTTTTGTAAAGAATCTCTTTAACACGAGTAGCATTCTACCTTTCATATATAATTTGAAAGTTCCTTGTACAATCCTTGTGTAACTCACAAGGTAAAGTCAAAATATTTTGTTCTTTATATACTAAGATTGTGTTTGAGGTAGATTAAAATCAGATTTTAATAAATTTTAATATAAGTTGATTGTGATTCAAACCGTTGTGGGTCCGTTACAGTTAAAATTAATTGTTAATTTTGACTTAAAAATTAGAATCAAATTTTAGTCTATATAACAAACATAGGCTAATTCTTTCTATCGATAAAATAATATAAATCAAACAAAACAAGAAAGCTATGTTTTGTTATATCCACTCCCTATATTTAATTTCCTCATTTTTCTAATGTTGTTTGTAAGTCATAACATGCATATAAACATAAATATTGTTAAAAAGTTGATGTGTCTATAAATCCATACTTGGGCCGCAGCAGACATAAAGGGGAAATGAAAGAAAATGTATGGTTGGCATTTCCGATGGATTTTCTTTGTTTATGCAAAGTGAGAGATGTATAGAGAGTGAAGGGGCAGAAGCGGCAGAGGTGGGGGAGAGGAGTGAGAAAGGGACGTGTGCTTTGAGTGATTAACTTTCACTCATTCAGCTGTAGTTTTCATAGTTAAGAGGGGTTGGGGGTGGGTGTGTAAGTATTTTTTTTGGGTTAAATTTCATCCACGGTCATTGAACTTTCAGCCGAATCTTAACGAGTCAATAAACTTTAGTTTGTCTCGATGGAGTCACTAAACTTCAAATTTAGTTTCAACACGTTTGTCATTTAGAGTTGGGGGTGGGGGAGTGGCTTGTACAAGTCTTTTTCTCAGTAAATCTCATATGCGGTTACTGAGTTTCCAGAAAAATCTCAATTGAATCTATAAACATAATTTGTATATGTTGTAACATAAAATAAGTTTCAACCTTTCAAAATTAAAACTTTTTATTTTCACTTTTACTTTAGTTTAATTTTCAAGATTTAATACAAAATTAAAATTCTTAATGTTAAAATGTAACTTATCATTGAATGGATTAATTCTTGTGTTAAACTTCTATACTTCTATACGAGAAAAGGGAGATGGAATTTCATTGTTTGATACAATATGAAAAACACAACTTAAGATATAACTTAAATACACCCTCTATATTTCATACAATATTTTTATAGTTTTTGTCAACTTGATAAAGACTTGTTCTTATCTCTTAGTGGACGTGCTCATAGAAGGAGAACTGACTGTGAGTCATATGTGCTTTATCTTAGAGCTGCAGAGTGTTGAAAATACTAATACAAAGGGAAGGCAACAAGACTTTAAGACAGCGTATTCGACACGATCACTCTCGAAGGCTTGCTTTCTAAATTTCTTCTCAACTTTATTTTATATATTTGTTGAATTATATTTGTTATTTTATTATGTTTATTGATAATCAATTTACAAACAAATCACCCCTTTTTCCCACAATCTAAAGTCATATTCGTGATTTGTGTGAATGAACTTTTCTCTTAGATTGTTTGATATGATATTTAGAACGGTAAGGGGGCAGCTTTTGGGATTGAACATCTTCGCAAATATATTGTACTAAGGTGGTTGGTTAAAAGTTTGGAAATGAAAAACTATGGTATATTGGAACTATACACTCGCCATGGTTCACATCACGTAGATACATAAACAAACATACGTGTACGTTTATGTTTTACTTGCATACTAAAATTTAATGCATTTTTAGGCCAGTTGCCACCAGCACTAGACAGTATAGCATGAGAAGGAAAGCATGTGAACTTTTCAAAATTTTATGCCTCGTAATTGTTGTTATTGCTATTACTACTTGTTTTGACATGTTCATGTTATCTATGTAATGAGGCTGGGACCATATTGTTCAAGTAACCGTCAAGTAAAAGGACGTTTGCACTTTAATAAGGGAAAACTTCAAATTTATATATTTTCTTTTCTAGTAATTCATTTGTGCAATTATTCATTTTCTGGTAATTAGTCGACAGTATGCAAATTATCCTTGTCAGCGGTGCTTATAAATGTGAAACGATAATTTTAGTGTGCTTTCTTTATGCTGGAATCAAGTGGAACCATATTGAATTCCAATTTTCTGGGTGATTGAAAGGTTTCTCTGGAAACCATAAATACAGGTTAGGTATAAATATTAATTTACTACTCTCGTTCACTAACATGAAAAAAGAAGTAAGCTCATAAAATGAGTTTAAGCTTGGTTCTAAAGTGGATAAATATTTGAGAATGAGTCCATTAATATGGAAAATAAATATTGATGATTTAGAATAGGAGCGGGAGATGTGGAGAACTAGCTGTTACAGTCGTTTTCACTTATTCAAATATGATAACATTATATATGAACTCTTGAATTTTAGTTGTTTTCGGGGGAATATTGATTGGCTTGATGATTTAGGATGATAAGGGTTGGAACCTGTTTTGGGGATCCAGCAATAATTATTTGACAATTGGAGAATGAGAGAAGGGTAAAAAGAAAGGTAGAAAATAAATCTAAAGTGGCATGACTTCATATGACTTGAAAAGTGCATCAAGGTTTTACACCAGAATCAACAAGTTGAAATACAAGCCTAGGTAATAAATGGCAGCACCAATATTCAGTATTCCAATCTGGGAGCTGTGACAACGTTCATAACTTGATGCGTTTTCAACAGTGTGGTAATAATAATTCGAGCAATTACGGTAGTATTATTGTAACTTTCAAAGCTTTCATTATATTTCTAATTTATGTGGAATTTAATATTTTTAGTGTGGATTGCATAAACTGCTAGCGAAGACTAATTGTGTGTGTTGTCGCAGGCACTCAAAAGTAATACCTTAACCTCTAAAATTAATGTAGTAGTGCAAGTAAGAATCGATCCCACGAAAAGTATGTAATTCAATATTTTATACTTCGTACAATGATTGGGGGCGGGAGGGGGGGTGGGGTTTTTGTATGCAAACAATTGTAAATAACGCAATTAATAAAAATAAAAATTAAATTAACGAAAACAATCAAAAGACTAACCTTGATCCAAGTCAATATCCACCTTCGGAACCTTACAATTGATCATCAATGCAAGTA
>CAIGRN010144463.1:0-18843 GCA_903798345.1 Fraxinus anomala
GAGGTCCACTATTTTCTGCCATGTTTAATCCTCTATTAACAGTAATAGTGATAGTTTTGGCTTGTGTATTTCTACATGAAGAGATGTTCAGAGGAAGGTACAACCACAATATTCATATGCCTTGTCAAAGTTCTTATACATAATATTGGACATGATCAAGCTAATACTATTCAATTCTCTCAACCAAACATCCTATATATTGTTTATCTCATCAATCTAATGGATATCTTCTGATATCAGCTTGGTAGGTTCACTTGCTGTGATTGTTGTTATATGTTGTACTATGGGACAAAGCAAAAGAATGTGAAGAGATGATGAACGTTGACCCAAGTCAAATAAAGTAGTACTGTCTAGTGAATCTTCAAACAACAAAAGCTGTAGAACTGATTTGGAGGAGCCTCTTCTACCAGACAAATCAACATATCTTGGAGGATAATATCTGATGGATCAGTACAATAATTGACATAATTTTGTAGTTTTGCATGTTTCTAGCCATTTTATTAATATAAATTAGTTGGTTAAGATAAAAATTCAAAAATCTTAGGTTTCTTCTATATGCTTTATATTTTATGTATATCTGCAAAACAAAAATCATAACTCGCCTTGTGGATGAAACTTTTATTCATTTGGAAATAATTTAATCACCAATGAACATCAATTCCAGCCAAGATTGTTGTGTTTGTATACTGAATGACATAGAACTCATCCCTGCCCACGATATGTCGCCCACCGATCGGGCGGACCCATAAAGTTGTGTGAGCTAGGGCGATTGTTGGTAGCTGAAGGCCACAATAACGAGATTATTTTAATTAAATAATATTAAAAGATTCTTCAATATAAACGTAAAAATCATATACAATGAGAATATAATCCAAAATAACAAGAAAAAAATATATTTTTTGAATCATATACATATGATCAAATTTCAAGTTGTGACAGACTTAAACGAGACAAGATGAAACTTATATGTAAAACATAATTAAACGATAAATACTAATTCCAAACTTAGGCAAAGCTTATACAAAGTTTTTAAAACAATCATTTTTAGAACTATTTTTTATCCAAAAAATGTGTTTTGAACTCTTAAAAAAATAAAGAATAGTAGTTAGATTATCTAAATTTAAATTTTTCAAAATAAATTGACAAAATCTAACAATCAAAAGATATATTATGCATTGTTATTATAACCAACCAGATCGTTAATTGTACAAATCATTGGTTCAGCGGTTCAATTGTTAAGTCATTGCAATTTAAATTTTAGTTAAATAATAATAATAATAATAATAATAATAATAATAATAATAATAATAATTTTTAAAACAAGTAGTCTGTTACTTTCTAAATTGAATATATAATTTCTTGTCACATTTATTGCTAAAATTCTTGTCATAGCGGTCAAGCATTCTATTTCCACATGCAGAGTACGAGTTCGAATTTTGCATATTGCAAATATAATATAAAATTTTTCTTTGAACAATTTGGAAATTAAAAAATTAAAAGAAAGGGGAAAGTTCTTGAAATCGAACATTGTGCCTCTTGCATGTAAAACTAGCACCGTACCATATAAGCTACACGACCTATTG
This sequence comes from Fraxinus anomala, assembly GCA_903798345.1. Taxonomy (NCBI): domain Eukaryota; kingdom Viridiplantae; phylum Streptophyta; class Magnoliopsida; order Lamiales; family Oleaceae; genus Fraxinus; species Fraxinus anomala. Next base: position 1,584 of record CAIGRN010144463.1, read on the forward strand.
TTGAAAGTTATTATATTTACAAATTTTTAAGGTTATTCATCAAAGCTTTATAAGCCAATATTTTTTTTCGACGGAGCCAGCACGAGCGGCCGAGCCGACTCATCTGGTGATGGGTCCGCCCCTGCCACCGGTGATGTTCAGCAATGAAATCTGATTTACCCATTCAACACCCGTCGTCAGTGGTTTAACAAGAATATACTGCATGCTTCACTAGCTTGATTTATTGTAATACAATTACCTACCGCTTCAAAGAGGCTGAAATATTTAAAGGGTAGGCACTAGCATATATAAGGAGATATCTCAAAGAAGAATGGAGGTCAATAGACTGAATAAGCTAAAAAAGAAGAAGAACTTCTACTTCGACTGAAGTACTCGAGATCACACATATATTGGTTGACATAATAGCACGATATCAACTACCTTCATGTACTTTCCTGCAAATGTGAGATTTTAACTTCCAGGTTATGAGCTTGTGGCTGGTTACCTTTGGAGTTCCACAACCCAAAAAACTAAAGTAAAATCCACGATATCCAATACAATAACAATGACCAATTCAGATTACAAGTCATTGCATGGAAAGATGATCCAAGCACCTTTTTCAATATAATAAGATGCTCTGGTTAGATATTAAATTTAGGATCATGTTACACGTATATAAAGGTTGACACATTGATTTACACCTTGGTGAGTATGCAAATTTTGGTGCGTTGATTTTAATAACACGTTTTTCAAGTATGGCCAGATTTTGACACACGAGTGTAACCCAAGGTGTAGAGAATATGTGTACATGTTGATTAATCCAAAAATTTAAATGCCTTCAACAATATATGGAAAATATAATAACCCCCGTAAGTATAGAGGAAACTTGGCATGGCAACCATGACAAGGGTTGCTTCATTTTGAACAAGTCCATATAATACGAGCTGGAGCTGGAGCTGGGAGTTTGCTGGAGTGAGCTGGCAATTGAGGAGATTAGTTAGTTAGTTAAGTTAGTTAGTTAGATAGAATCTTGTCTTTCTATTTAATTCCCATGTAAATGTACTGATTGAATTCAATTGAATGAGATTGCACTTCATTCTTCATTTTCACATTTTCCCTCTAATATGGTATCAGAGCACTGATTTCTTTTCTGCCTAAACTCTGAAAATCATCTTGATTCTTCTTTGTTGCTATTAATTTCTGAATTCAATTTCGATCAGAATCGCCATGGCAACTGAAGCTTTTATTCATGGAAATTCATCCACTGATGATAGTCAAAATCCTTACTATCTGCACCATTCTGATAACTCAGGGCTGATCCTTGTATCTCTGCCATTAACTGGAGAGAATTATACTTCATGGAGTAGATCTATGTTGATTTCATTGTCAGTCAAAAATAAAATAGGATTCATCGATGGTTCTATAATTCGACCTGAAGATGATGATGATCTTCTCAGTCAATGGATCCGAAATAATAACATTGTTATCTCATTGATACTTAATGCAATTTCTAAGGAGATTTCTGCTAGTGTGATTTACTTCGAATCTGCTCATGATATTTGGATTGATATGAAGGAAAGGTACCAACAGCGTAATGGACCACGCATCTTCCAATTGAGGCGCGAACTAATGAATCACACACAAGGTCAGTCATTAGTGAGTACCTACTTTACAAAATTGAAAACAATCTGCGAAGAATTAAGCAACTACAAACCAGTGTGTTCGTGTGGAAGTTGTAGTTGTGGTGGATCTAAGAAGCTGGCTGATCATTATCAAACAGAATACGTGATATCATTTCTGATGGGTTTAAATGATTCCTTTGCTCAGGTCAGAGGTCAACTACTGCTTATGGATCCTATACCTCCTATTAACAAGGTGTTTTCTCTTGTATCTCAAGAAGAACATCAAAGGAATGTTATTGCCACTTCAAATGCCAATGGATTAGCTGGTGATTCAATGGCATTTTATGCCAGAAACGATGTGAAAAGGAGTAACACTGGACAAGTGCATAATAAGTTTCCAAGGAAGGAGAGGCCTATGTGCACTTATTGTGGTTATGCTGGCTATACTGTGGATAAGTGCTACAAATTGCACGGTTATCCACCTAGGTTCAAGAGCAAACAAAAACTTCAATCTGTTGCTTAACATGCTGGCAACAAATCACCAAATTACATTGGTGTTAATCAGGTTTCTGAAGATGTCTCAGAACAAAAATAGAAAGGTATGGAGGATTTCATGCAGACTTTGAATCAAGGCCAATACCAACAACTGATGAATATGTTGAGCAGCCACTTAATATCTATGAAGGTGGATACTAGAGCAGAAAGTGTGTACTCAAATCAAGTATCAAGTACTTGTTTTTCCACTTCCAGTAACACATTGGCTAATTTCCCTAAACATTGGGTTATTGATTCAGGAGCCACCAGTCATATTTTTTCACATTATTCAGCATTTCTAGATATGAAATCTATGAAAAACGCTTTCATCACTCTACCAAATCATGAAAGAATTTCTGTTAAGTTTATTGGGACAGTGAAAGTGACTCCCAATTTGGTATTAAAGGATGTGCTATATGTACCAGAATTCAAATTCAACCTGATGTCAGTAAGTTCTTTGACTAAAGATTCACATGTGGCAGTGCAATTTCTTACTGATTCGTGGGTAAAGAAGGCTGTCATGGATCCAAAGATTCGTCTCAGCTCCTTTGAAGGTGATGTTTTAGCTGATGTATCACTGTATAGAAGGTTAGTTGGACGACTGTTATACTTGACCATCATGAGACTTGATATCATGTTTTCGATTCACAAGTTAAGCCAGTTTGTATCCCAACCAAGGCAACCACATTTAGATGCATTCCACCATCTGTTGAGGTACTTAAAATCCACTCCAGATCAAGGAATTTTATTTCCTGCACACTCTTCTTTTCAGTTGAGAGCTTTTGCAGACGCAGACTGGGGATCCTGCGTTGATTCTAGAAAATCCGTCACAGGATTTTGTGTGTTCCTTGGAGATTCTTTGGTATCGTGGAAGGCTAAGAAGCAGACTACCATTTCCAGATCATCTGCTGAAGCAGAGTACAGGGCTTTGGCATCTATTACTAGTGAGTTGATTTGGATTAATCAATTGCTCATTGATCTAAAAATTTCCCCATATTCTCCTGCACTGATCTTCTGTGACAATCAAGCGACCATTCATATTGCTTCAAATCCAATTTTCCATGAACGCACCAAACAGATAGATATTGATTGCCACTTTGTCAGAGATAAACTTACTGATGGTTTCATCAAGCTCCTTCCTATTCGAACACAGAACCAATTGGCTGACGTTTTTACTAAGGCGGTACCCGCTTCTCTTCTATTTCCCTTATTATCCAAGATGGGTGTCCTTAATCTCCACTCTCCATCTTGAGGGGGAGTAATACGAGTTGGAGCTGGGAGTGAGTTGGCAATTGAGGAGATTAGTTAGTTAGTTAAGTTAGTTAGTTAGATAGAATCTTTTCTTTCTATTTAAATCCCATGTAAATGTACTGATTGATTTCAATTGAATGATTCATTCTTCATTTTCACATTTTCCCTCTAATACCATAGATGCAGGCATCCATTGTACTCTAGCTTTTACTAGTTAAAGATTTCAACCTTTCCTTCTAAATTTTAGGAATACAAGTGTAAACATTACTTGGAAAATTCTGATTTTTGAAAAGTGAAACCTTATATCTGAAATTTAAAATTGAATATTGAAAACTCTGATTTTGTGTAATTACCACTTTACCTTTTACATAGATTTGATGGAATTACCTTTTCAACATTTTGGAGTCGCTGTAGAGAAGTTGTTTGGCTATGTGGATCCATGGCGGCAAATCACGGTGACGTGGCCTCGATTGCTTCTTGAATGTTATTTTTGAATCCTATATAAACGACGTCATATTGTAAAGAAAAAGAGTCAACGAATTCAATTTTATTGTATGATTTAATTTAGTCACTGATTGATTGTCATTATTTATTCAAAACAATGTTTTGAATAGTGAAATTTTCGAGAATGTGTAGTTAAAAAGTAGGTAGAATTTTTGAGTTTAATATTTATTTTGTAAATGTATAGTTAAAAAATAATATATAAAATAATGAATTTTGAAATAATGATTAACGGACATATGCTTAATCAATGAGAGGATTGATTGATCGTTTAAAAAATGGATAAAGACAATAGTAACTCTTTAGGAATAAAATGAGACATGTTTTGAATGAATACTGCTACGCCGACGACATTATTGAGGTTTGAGTGTTCAATTTGTTGAGGTTAGAGAGCTCAGGTTCATATAAATTACGTGAAACTTAGATTCAAATATGTGCACGTGTTGACAACGCAGAGTTTCATCCATTTAACTTGGACCCACATTATTCTCTACTTTCTTGAATCCCTTTATTCTCACCAAAATTTCTTCTTGGATTCCTTCCTATAAATCCTTCCCAATCAAAATTATCAAGAGCCCTTACTTTTCCTTCAAAAATCTTCAATCCAAACCATGGTACGCTGCAGTAACAACTTAGTAGGCTTTCTCAACATCATCACGCTTCTTTTATCAATACCAATAATCGGTGCAGGCATATGGCTCTCAAAACAAGCCAGCACAGAGTGTGAGAGGTTTCTTGATAAGCCAGTTATAATTTTAGGAGTCTTTATTCTAGTAGTCTCTTTAGCTGGTATAGTGGGTTCTTGCTGCAGAGTATCATGGCTTTTATGGGTCTATCTTTTGGTCATGTTCTTGCTGATTCTCTTGTTATTATCCTTCACAATATTTGCCTTTGTGGTTACAAATAAAGGGGCTGGTGAAGCCGTGTCTGGTAGAGGGTATAAAGAGTACAGGCTTGGGGATTATTCAAATTGGTTGCAGAAAAGGGTTAGAAGTGATAAGAATTGGAATAAGATTAGGAGTTGTTTGCAGGATAGTAAGATCTGCCAGAGGTTGCTTGATAATGGGTCATCCACTGAAGTTCAAGACTTTTACAGAGAACGCCTCTCTGCCCTTCAGGTATCTCTACCTCGTCTCATCTAAAAGTTTAATCTATTTGATCATTGAGGGGACATATTCATATATTTAAATTTAGTCTTCCGAGTAGTCTTCAAAGATGAGCATATACTGGTGTATGGTTGTGTGTATTTTTATGCAACAGTGTAGATGATTTTTTTCTATTTGGATGGATTAACTTGTATTGTGTGGCTAATTTTTGTCGTCTATATTCGGGCTTTTTTGGAAACTCAAGATTGTTTCGATGGAATTGCGACCCGTGGTAGAAAGATTCTTTTCCTAGAGAGATGCTCTTAAAAAGTAGAGTTGCTTTAACGTAGTGGAGGTTGAGGTGTCTGAAAAAGGTTGCTTTTAAGTAATTACAAGAAAGAATAGTTTTTGGTTGATGTTGATTTATATTGCTTTACCAACTCATCAAAAAACCTTTTTAGAACAAATGGTCACTTGGTCTTTCACTTGATCATTCTTCGGCACGAACCTTCCGTATTGTTGTTCCTTTTACAGTCTACTATTTCTTCGAGTCTGATGATTATAATTCGTTTGGACGTAAATATTAGCGCTTAAGGAGTTCAGAATATTTCCCTTGCTGTAATTATTTTATCTTATGTTCGCCTAAATAACTTCCCCTCAATTGTCTGGCGTGCTGTACTCTAGTATTTTTTTTTGAACTCTTCAGTTAATTTAGTTTGAATTGTGATCAAATTGCACCTCAAGTGTGGAAATGCATCTTGGATTTGGTTTCTATCATCAAAAGTACTAAAGGGCAAAAAGTACAGTTCGGAGGCTTTTTTCTGGATTAAGCTCTTGTTTTAGAAGCGAAGAACAGTTACCTGAATTAGGGCCTGTTTGGTGAGGCTTTTGAAGAGTCAAAGTTTGCCTCTGCGACAAAGAAGTTGCTTTTGAATAGGTTTATATAACCTTTTTGAAGTGCTTCGTTTGATTGGACGACTTTCTCTGAAAATTCTTCTACATTAGCAAAAGCAAAGCAGCCCTGCTAAACGGGCCTTAGTTGGCTTGAATTTTGTTTCAGGGATGTCTTATGGAGAGTGATATATTTTCCAAATAACGCATATAATGGTGGAAGTTGGTCGTATGCTTTGAATACTTGGAGTACAAGATTTTTAGAATTCATCTATGCTCTAAGAAAGGGGCAAAACCTTGCCTAGCTAAAATGCCCAATAATAAGGATTACAATCACAAAAATATACATCGAATCCCAATAGGATTGTTAATTTCCAACCCTACCTGTCAAGCTGGAGGTTGAGTATTATTCATTGCTAGATTGCTTGAAATGAGTGGTTTGCTAGTCCTTTGGTTAGAATATCAGCAATTTGTCCTCCATTTGAAACGTATGGTGTGAAAATTAGTTCCATATCTCTTTTCTCTTTTATGAAGTGTGTTAATCTGCATGTTTTCACTTATTGTCACATCTCACATTTCATTGATCCTTCCCCAACTCAAACATCATCAAGAATGATTCTTAACCAAAGTAGCTTGCAAATTCCTTGGGCCATTGCTCTAAATTCTTCCTCAGCACCCGATCTACCGACTCTGTCTGTTTTTTACTTAGAGAACCAGATTTGAAGCCAAGAAACAATAGCCTGATGTTGATCTTCAATCTGTCACCGAGGCTGCCTAATCTCCATTCGTTTGTACTTTAAAACTTAACTTTTCACACTTCTTAAAGAGTGGAATTATATAGATTGCATCTAAACATACATCTGGAAGAGTGTGATTAAATCAACTTGCTACTCTCAGCTTAGGCTATGTCTCGTTATGACTAGTGAATTAGCTTCTCAGCTAGACAATTGGTACCTCCCTGTCTACCATTATCGCTTTAGTTATTCAGTTTAAAAAACGTGGCTCTGCAGTTATTTCAAGCTCACAATTTTATCAGTTGTATGACTAACCATGTTGAAAAATGTGTCTGCATACACTAATCTTTACTGTTTCCTCAGTCTGGCTGCTGTAAGCCATCAAACGACTGCAACTTCCAGTATATTAGCCCGACCAACTGGACTAGGACACCAACCTCATCCTTAGCAAATTCCGACTGCAGTGCCTGGAGCAATGATCCAAATACGTTGTGTTATGACTGCAACTCCTGCAAGGCCGGGCTGCTTGATAACATCAGGAGTGACTGGAAAAAGGTAGCTGTCATCAATATCATTTTCCTCGTCTTCCTTGTCATCGTGTACTCTGTTGGATGTTGCGCATTCAGAAACAACAGAGATGGATGGAAGTGATACTGTTGACTATCGATAAGTATCTTTAGAGTTTAAAAATCTTTTCGACTGCTTTGTTTTACTCTACTTGTGTTGCATCGTCCAGAGCGGTGCCTTAGGTGTACAGGATATGGGGTGTCCATGTTCAAATCGAATTGATTAGCTTATTATTGTACGTGTTTATGTACGAATGGCGAAGAATTAAAATCAAGAACAAGATATTTGTCATAATGACTTATTTGGTGAACCACTCGAATTGATCGTAAATATGGCATCGACTTTCCGAGCAAAAAACAGGTCAACTGTCCAATGTCGAAGTTCTATGGATTAGTACATCTAGCGCTTGATTGTCTTAATGGTGTCTTAATGGTATAAAACCGTACTAGTACAATATAATGAACAAGATTTTAGCTTTTCTTATTTATTACTATTTAGTACTGTACCTTACCAATTCATGCCGCTAGTGCATTAGTATAGCATGGGGGGAATGGATGAAGCCACTGGACTATAGAATTAGTAAGATTAATAAACCAAAGAAACAGGACAAAAGGCTTAACAGCTAGGTAAAGAATTACATGTAAATGCTATAGGAGAAACAGAAGAATTTAGAGTACCCAACAAAATAGAGGGAAAGAAAAGGATAACTAGTAATAAAGTAATGTTTGTCAATGAACCACACCCATGTTTATGATAAATACATATTAACCCTTAATAACCATGAAAATCAAATGGCCTCTTTTATAAGACACAACCATGAACCATCTCACACTCTGCAAACAAAACCAATCAAGAACAGCCCCAAGTATGCATCTTTACATTATGCAAGGAATAATAATGGTAAAATCCACCCCCTCAAGATAAGTCAGGCGAAACTTGGATACATGAGTAAAAAACCCATTTTATTAGGTCTCTTTTCGGCAAAATATAAATTATTCATAAATAAACAAACTTCATTTTCAACACACGCATTTCAATGAATTCACAAGTACAATTCACTTATCCACCACTCATTTCTATCTGTTTATAAATTCTTCCCAAACGAGGCTAGTTAATTAATCTTCAAGAAGCAATTATATCTAGTCACTTATCTATCAGAAATTGCAGTAAAAGATCATGTCTTGGAACCATCTTTCCTATACTGAAAATAACCCTGAATTGTACCCATATCAAAAAGACTGAAGAAGATAAACTATCTAATTTAACTCTCTCATTCTCTCTAGATATTTCTTCACATAAACCTTTTCTAATTCATCTAGTTAGAGGATATACATTGTAGTCATAGCCTGATGTCAACATAATTTTAGTTCTCTCTATCTCCTTAACAGACACGTGGAGACAACATGAGTAAATGAAATTAACTTAGTTATCTTATAAAACATGCCAAAAACGAATAATGATCCGACTATACTAAACTCGATAGAATAACACTGATACAAACAACATGGGTAAATGAAATGAACTTAGTTCTCTTATAAAACATGCCAAAATCAAATAATGATTCCACTACACTAAACTTGGTAGAATAATACTGATACAAACAACATAGGTAAATGAAATGAACTTTGTTCTCCTATAAAACATGCCAAAATCAAATAATGATTCGACTACACTAAACTTGGTAGAATAACACTGATACAAATCAAATTACATATCGTATCACAGAGACAAGAACACCCTATAAGCCCCGTGAAACTTATATAGAACTTAAACGTGCCAAATGAAGATCTAAACGCGTTCATCACCAGAAAAATTATCACCATCTTACGCTCGGCTTACCATTAATCCACTTAATACCACATATCATCTAAAAGATTTAGGTAATTACCTTTATATCATAATTCTTATTTATTACACGACATTTAAATATATTTTAAGTCCTCAATTTTTACTCATTGTAATACATGAGTGCTCAACATATTCTCGTCTCATTCTTACCATCAACCTTCCATTAATTAGCTCATCTCGTCTCCGATGATGATTTTTATCCTATAAGTGCATTGAAAGGGTGTAAAATGACTTATTTGCTCTTTAAAAATAAATAAATAAATATAAAAGTGGGATAAATACTTTTCCCTCATTATAAAGCATACAAACATAATAATTTAGCACAAACCAATAGGGTTGGATATGGTCCGAACCCAAATTTTCAGGTATTTAGTAAGTGGAACCGTCATGTCCAAATTTAGTCGTGGAACCATTCGGGTTTGATTTCATTTGATTCATGAGTTCCATACAATAATTATATTTTTTTTAATATTTACAACAACGCTATATTAATACAACTAATGCCATGTTTAATTTTAACTCTTACAAAATAATTTAGTTTAATTTCGTGATTTTTTTGCACTTATTTTTGTTGAGTTTTTCATAGATTTGACTGTTAAAATTACAGAAAAATGAAGATAGCGAGCTCACAATAATGAAGAGAGGCGCAACCGATCTTCCAATTCGATTTCTCCATATCCATAAGGACATAAATGACACTATAGTAGAATGAGAGAATTGAGTAAAACTTAGTCAATTTGATTTAAGTTGGGTTTGGACTCAAAATTAGAAATAGGAAAATCATATTTTGAGTTTGGGTTAAATTAATTAGTTAGTAAATTTATTTTAAAATAAAAAAATAATTTGGCTTATTTAAAAACAAAAAATTAGGGACATTCAGTTATTAGTTTAGAACCGAGAATCGAACCAAAACTCGTCGATTCTTGATTTTGATATTCGTTCGAGAATTTAATTTAAGAAAAATCGCTCAGCTCGATAGGTAATCTTCAAAAATTTTGTCCAATCTTGATATTTAATGAGAGGTTAAAGATTATTAGAATTCAACGAAAAAATAAATAAATTAAGAATACATATTCTAAAAGTAGCTGCCCATTCGATCTCATCCAAGATATTTCACTAAGCATCTTAATTTAGCTATTCACTTCAAAATGGTAGCCTAAGAAAAATAAGCAATCTTTCTTTAGCTCGTTCTTCAATTACCGTTTTATTAATTTTAAAAATCTTAATAAGTAACACAGTCACTTTTTCATTGTAACAAAAAGAAAATTTCCGAAATCCTGTTCTAGTACGGATTACTGCCACCGCTAGATTCTCTCTCTTCAACCTCACGCATTTCACTTTTTGAGGCTATAATAGATAAACACTTGATTTTAACTAAAAATAAACAAAAAGATAAAGATAAACATTTAACGACGGCAACGACTAGTGGTGGTTGTGGAAAGCGACTGCGGCGTGGGCTGTCTTGATTTGGGTGGGGTGGGGTGGGGTGGGGTGGAAAAATATATAAATTTATCATTTTATCATTTTCAAATTTGGTGAAAATATATTTTCTTAGTCAACTAACGATCGATGGATCAATTTGTTCTAGTGCTGCAACAAAATAAAAGGTTCGAGACTGTAATTGACACTAAATAAACGTTGAGATAAAATTTGCGAAAAATGAAAAAGTTTGAAATCGTTGCTTCAATCATCCCTAAAACAGAAGGAAAAAAAATAGCTATTCAACCAAACATGTAGGACCCATAAAAGAATGCTTTATCTCTTTAAAATACGTTACCCACCACGTATTGCGGCATATGATTAATAACAAAGTGTAAAGTGGGAGGCTGGCCAACTCATAAGTCATAATTAGAAAAATAATTTTTACTTAAAAGCAAATACTAAGTTCACATTCTGCCTTCTTCGATGAGAAAATTTTATTTTATTCTCGTATAATTCATTAACTACCAAGAATAATCGAAGTATTAAATAATTAAAAGTGAGAGTCCCCAGAAGGCTCCATGTTATTTTTAATTTGAGATACATTGTGTCATACTTTGACCATGTGAATTAATCTATTTATTTAATTCAATTCTTTTCTTAAGAGAGATGTGATAAAATTGTACATTTAAATTAGTAAATCCTGGCAAAATAAGGATTTCTTTAGCAAGACTTCTATCTTTACTACTTTTTTGTAAGAGTTTTATGAGAAAATTATATTGGCCAACCTCGACAGATCACTTTCAGAAAGTTATTCAAATATATTCAAAATAAATTTATTTATTTCAAAAATAACTTTTTGACTTTTCAAAATTCAGTTAACAAGCCCTAATACTATTCAAGTTTTGATAGCTAGCATTAGACTTATTGCTTGATCTAGCATGACAACATTTTATGTGGCTGGCCAAGTCCAATGGCACAAACATTTTCATACCAATTGAAGTTTGATTTTCTAAAAAAATGTAAAGAAAGAACTCAAATCACTTGCTATGCGAGAGTCAACATTAGAAGAAAATCATATTCAGCCCCAGTTTGGTAGTCATTTTTTTGAAAAAGACATTGTTTTGAATAGTGAATTTTTAAAGAATAAATTGTTAAAATGTAGAAAAAATTTTAAATTTACGTGTAGGATATTTTATTATGTAAATAAGTGATTAGAAATGAGTACCCAAAAAAAATTTGAAAGAATGAATGGCAAACAAAGACTTGCTATGAACTTCAATCAAATCGAGCTAGCTGGACCCCTATCAGATACCTTCAAACGACTTTTCTTTTCCTTTATAGTGTTTTCGGTAGTTTTTTTTTTTTTTTTCTTCGAGTATACAATACAGCTTTCATTTTTAATGTAATCATGGATTCGCAGTGAAAAGGTTGTCAAATCTTGGTATAATAATAACCGCAGAGACAAGTTGGCAAAAGAACTGGAGAGAGAGAGAGAGAGAGAGCACAAGGGGAGTGAATGAATCAATGTGCACCGCCCACAATTTCTACAGTAGGTGGTAGTAAATTTAGCTCATGTTTCATTCGAATTAAAATCTGATTTTAAAATTTAATTTTAATTTAAATTAAAGTCAAATAATTAATATTAATCACATCTTTTATGGATCCCACAATTTTTAACCACACATTTCAAAAGCTTCTATCAAAATTTACTAAAAATCTAATTTTAATCTCTACCAAACAATAGTGTCTGTGTCTCCCATTATTGTAGAAGAAATGAATAGTATTTTTTGAAGAATGTATAGTTGAAATTTAAAGTAACTTTATTGATTTGTATGTAAAATATTTTATTGGATGAATATGTAGTGAAGAATTTTATTGTAGCAAATAATATTTTAGAGTAATGGAAGACAAACGGGACCTTAGTGAATACGCAAATGTGGGGACCATCCACCGAATCCACCGGCAATTGTCTGTCACTCCATTCTGGTTGCACTAGGTGTGATGACTGGTTGTACAGAAGTTACATGCACCTCTGTGTGACGACGCTTTGACCGTAAGCTAACCACAATGGAATGGTTTCCATGTTTCTACTCATTTTGAGTTGAACGTGACAAAATGTAATGTGGAGGTGGAATGTCATACTCTCGCGAGTACAAGAAAGGACCACTCGCGCTTATTTCTTTGACTTAGTCAAATTGTAATTGTATCCAAATCCAACCAAAATGATTGAGGATAAGAATTTTAATCAACTCTTAAAAACATTGCCAAATATATTTATCTCAATTTATTTTTAATCATATATTCTCCATCCATCACTATTCAAAAGTGCATTATTTGCTAAATAATGGGACTCAAACAAGTCATGAATGTCAAGAACTGCTTCTTTCTTAAAATAGTTTGTCTGACTAGATGGATTTTAAAGGAAGCTGACATAAATTATTTTTTTGAAGAAATTCTTATACAAAAAGCAGAAACAAAAGCAAAATTCATATTAAATGAGATCTCATAAGACATCACCAATTGAGGGAATTCGTCATCCATAAGGTCACTTGAGTAGAATATGCTAGCAAAGATGAAATTGGCCTTATTTGACGAAGTTTGGTTTGATGATAATGTGAGTACATATATGCCAAGGTATGTCCATCTCTACTTACCTGGATTTGGAAGGTTGAACTATAATACGCTTTTAAAGAAATTGAACTGATCTATTGTCCACGTCAAATGATTATGTCAATATGAAGAGATAATGACAAAAAGTAAAGAACTTGATATTTACAATTGTATGTCGATGTCACTACCTCTTAACACTTGCTCTAGACATGTCACTAAAAATGATTAAATTTTGACAACTTGGTGGTATGAATTTAGAGTTTTACTACCACTAATTAGATGAATTCAATGAATAAAGACATACTTTTCAAATGTCTTTAGTGTTGTATATACTTATTTACAAGAAATTTTACTAAAAGTCAAAGAATTTAAACTCCGCTTAGTAACCATCTTAAACATTGTTTCTATCTTTCAATTCTCACAATACCCTAAACCCCATTACAAGAAATAACAAAAAAAAAAAAAAATACTTTTCAAATGTCTTTAGTGTTGTATATACTTATTTACAAGAAATTTTACTAAAAGTCAAAGAATTTAAACTCCGCTTAGTAACCATCTTAAACATTGTTTCTATCTTTCAATTCTCACAATACCCTCAACCCCATTACAAGAAATAACCAAAAAAAAAAAAGGCGTATGGACTCAAACTCACACCCACCACTTACTTAAAATAACTAAACAAATTGCATCCTTACCCGAATTCAGCAAGCACTATGCCCAAATAAAAGACTTTTTAAAATCCCTTGTAATCAAATATTGAAAACATTTAAAGACCTGACAATTTCTAAAAGTAGTCTAGTTTATAGAAAATATTTATTGAAATTTTTCAAATTCCCTCGACTAGGGATGACAATGGGAAAAGGATCTAGCCATCCTAGCGCCCACCTTATTTTCTTATTTAATTATATTAAATTTCTGTAATTTTTTAATCTCGTATTTAATTTTTTACTCTAAACCGACAAATTGCCACCCTTATGTACCGTGTGGACTTCCTAATTTAGTACAAAGTACCGAATGCTCCGCGTTGAATCGTCGTCTATCCTTATTATTCTCTCTGTAAAACAGGAAAATAATAAACAAAAAAATCTTTTGAACAATCAAAATCTATAGTCTATTTTGATAGTTGTCTCCCTCCCGGGCCTCCCCCCCCTCTCTCTCTCTCTCTCTCATCTTCTTATTTTTTCCACTCTGGCCGTCCTTTAACGCGTTTTCACGCGTAATACTTCTGTGGTTTCCAGTATATATATCTCAATTCTCTCGTATTACCCTTAGCAGGTGCATCCCATTTTCATCTGCATCTGTCTTTTTTTCTGTACGTATTCTTCCCCCCTCGAAAACACCATTTTGATTCCGTATATACGTTTTCTTTTTGCTCGTATGAAGAAAATGCCTTCATTGGATGAAGAGGAGTTGTTTCTCCCATCAACGCCTGGGAAGTTTAAGGATAAAAGCAACACAATGCACAGACAATTCCATCGTTGTTTTGCATCTACGAGTACGATGTTTTTGTGGGCTTTGTTCTTGGTGGCATTAACGGCGTCGTATTTGAGTTTCCAATCGTTTGTCGATTCCGGTAGCCGGTATTTTTCATCCACGTGGGGAGGTATCCACTGGGAGAAACAAGTACGCACCTCTGCCCAGATCCACCGTGCAAATGGGTTCTCCGTTCTAGTCACTGGCGCCGCCGGTTTCGTAGGCACCCACGTTAGCCTGGCCTTGAAAAAACGCGGCGACGGCGTCGTGGGTCTCGATAATTTCAACAACTATTACGACCCAACATTGAAAATGGCCAGAAAAAGCTTGTTGAATGCTCAAAACATTTTCATTGTTGAAGGTGATATCAATGATGCTCAATTGTTAGCCAAGCTTTTCGACGTTGTGGCGTTTACACATGTAATGCATTTGGCTGCACAGGCTGGGGTCCGATACGCCATTGAAAATCCAAACTCATACGTGCATAGTAATATTGCAGGATTGGTCACTCTTCTCGAAGCCTGCAAAACCGCCAATCCACAGCCTTCAATTGTCTGGGCTAGCTCCAGCTCGGTATACGGCCTCAACGAAAATGTTCCCTTCTCGGAATCGCACAGGACCGACCAGCCGGCTTCGTTATATGCTGCCACGAAGAAGGCCGGAGAAGAAATTACCCATACTTACAATCATATCTACGGATTATCCATTACTGGATTGAGGTTCTTCACTGTCTATGGCCCCTGGGGGCGACCCGACATGGCGTACTTCTCATTCACCCGGAACATTTTGCAGGGAAAACCAATAACGGTTTACCGTGGCAAGAACGGGGTCGATTTGGCACGGGATTTTACCTATATTGATGATATTGTCAAGGGTTGTGTAGCTTCTCTTGTTACGGCGAAGAAGAGTACCGGGTCGGGTGGGAAGAAACGGGGCCCGGCTCAGTACCGGATATTTAATTTGGGTAATACGTCGCCGGTGACTGTTCCGATGATGGTTGGAATATTGGAAAGGCAATTGAAAGTTAAAGCTAAAAAGAAAATGGTCGAAATGCCCGGAAACGGTGACGTTCCTTTTACCCACGCGAATATTAGTTTGGCCCGAAGAGAACTCGGGTATAAACCGACAACCGATTTGCAAACCGGGTTGAAGAAATTTGTTAGGTGGTACCTTTCATATTACGGCCACAATCATGGCAAGTCTGTAAAGTGATATTTGAATTTTATTTTTTTCTTCAAAATTTTGAAGGTTTAATTTTTCTTTTTTTTTTATAGGAAAAAAAAAAAAAAGTGGATATTTATTCTTATCTTGGGGATGAGGGATTGAAAGTACAAGTCCTTATCTTTAGTTTAGATTTGTGCTGTTAACTTTGCTTTTATTGTTGTAAAGAGGATAATAAAGTTTCCCAATTAGACCCACTTATTTTTTTCATATTCGTTTATAGTTTCAAGGTGTCTAAGGGTAGTTATGGTATTTAACCATTTATTTACGTAGGCGAATTTAGTTTTAAGTTAGTTCGTAGTTTCAAGTAAGGGTAGACATGGTTTGATTCTCTGTGAGTTTAATTGAACGCATTACATGTTTTACGCCATCAATTGAATTAGATAAATAAATACAAATTGTATCAAGTGTTCGATTCTTGTATTGATTTTACTATACCACTCTTTGCAATCCTAGGTCGTTAAAAGGGAAATCCTAGTTTTAGATTCACTGTCATTCCAAACAAAGATTGAAGAAGACATCGAAAGAGGTGGTTAAATTTTAGTGAGAGTGCAGAAGCATGCGGAAGTGGTCTGGCTCGCTTATGGAAAGTGAAAATTGAAGCAGATCAATTTCGGATGAATGAATACTTCGAGATCAAATTTGTCAAAATTTCATCTCTTTCCCCATCTTTAAAATTGTAAATTTTAGGTGAATTCAAACCTAGTCGGTCGACTAATTCGATTGGTTTTGATCTCCAGTCATTTGGGAAAAACTTCCATCCTAATTAATTTTGACAACTACTATAATCACTAAAATATCAGGGATAATTGTGTGGTAAATTGAGTTTGTCGGTCAACCTAATCAGAAGTGTGTTAATTAAGGCAAATAATTAAGTTTACCAATTGTGACTCACATGACAGCTGGCTGAGATAAGACAGAACCGTGAAACGCGGGATGAGATTTTGGGCCCCACCATCATGTAATTTCCTGGAACTTTCTAAATGAGCCGTTGGATTGGGCCAACTGTTTTGGGTCAGTGGACACTTGTAAAGTGTCTTCTTCTTTGCCGACACTTGTGTTTTTAATTGTCTGATTGGGCCTTATCTGTATTGGTGAGTGGGCCCTATATGCACTGTTTTCGATTTCATCTTTTCTTTTGTCTATTGTGGTGTCGTTTTATCTTCAACAATCAAGGATCTAAGATTTCATTCTTTCCTTGTTTCAGCATTAACATATTNTGTCTGATTGGGCCTTATCTGTATTGGTGAGTGGGCCCTATATGCACTGTTTTCGATTTCATCTTTTCTTTTGTCTATTGTGGTGTCGTTTTATCTTCAACAATCAAGGATCTAAGATTTCATTCTTTCCTTGTTTCAGCATTAACATATTTTTCCTAGGCGCAGGGGCAAAGTCAGACTTTTTGTACTGAGGTCAAATCTTAAAATGCAAATTTTTTTTTTTTTTAAACAACATACATAAAAATAAGTCAAATACACTATTACAATTATAGCTTACACGTTTTCATACTTTGGAAGTTACA